>JAGEOH010000101.1:0-107840 GCA_032207245.1 Pardosa pseudoannulata
TATTTGTATACCTAAATCTTCTGGGCGTCCACGCAAACAAACTAAACCATGGTGGAACCAATCTTGTAAAAACGCTTATAAAGAAAAGCGCAAAGCCTTCAATATCTTCAGGCGGTACCCTACCACTGAAAATCTGACTAAATATAAGAAATGCAAAGCTATTTTCCGGCGTATTCTCAGACAAAGCCAGAGAGATTCTTGGGAAAAGTTTGTTAATAGCATTTCACCGTCTACTTCCAGTAAAACTCTATGGTCCAAAGTAAAACGTTGTTCTGGGTTTTATCCAAATAATCAGATACCTATTTTGCACTACAATAACAATATAATCTCTTCTACAATAGATATATCAAACACAATTGCTGCTTCCTTTGCTAGTATTTCATCTAGCACGAACTATAAATCTTCTTTTACAAAGCAAAAAACTACTCTAGAGAAAAATAAAATTAATTTTGGTAACCATTCCAGTTTTTCTTATAACTCTGATTTTACGTTGTTTGAGTTGAAAAATGCCTTGCATGAAACCCACAAAACTTCACCTGGTCCTGATAATATTTCATACTCAATGATCAAAAACCTTTCCGTCGATTCTTTATCAAACCTGCTCATATTATACAATAGGATCTGGAAAGAACACACGTTCCCTACTTCTTGGAGAATGGCGACGGTCGTTCCAATTCTCAAACCTGATAAGGACCCCAAGAATCCTCTGAGCTATCGTCCAATTGCACTGACAAACTGCCTATGTAAGTTATTTGAAAAAATGATCAACAGAAGGCTGACCTACTACCTGGAAAGTAAAAAAAATGTATTTCTAATTTTCAAAGTGGCTTTCGATGCGGTAGGTGTACTATTGATAATGTTGTAGCCCTTGAAACTAGAACTCGTAATGCCTTTGCAAAACGTAATCATTTAGTTTCTATTTTTTTCGATATTGAGAAGGCTTATGACCGAACATGGAGATATGGCATATTGCTGCAGCTGTACAATATGGGTTTAAGAGGAAACTTGCCTATTTTTATTAAAAACTTTTTATCTGTTCGTTATTTTAGAGTTCGTGTTGGTAACATTTTATCTGATCATTTCATCCAGGAAGAAGGTGTTCCACAAGGAAGTGTTTTAAGCGTCACCCTTTTCATCATTGCCATCAATCATATTTTAAATATTTTACCATCATCAGTTCATGGTAACCTGTACGTAGATGATCTACAAATTTCTTGTGAGGGTGCAGATATGAGGTTCATCGAAAGATAACTCCAGTCAGCTGTAAAGAAGATCGAGACATGGTCTAATAATAACGGCTTCTCTTTTTCTACCTCAAAAACTCGCTGCGTCCACTTTTGCAAAAAGCGAGCTTTACACCACGATCCGGAAATCCAGTTTAACGGCCTCAAAATTGGCATCGTGGAAGAGGTAAATTTCCTGGGCATTATCTTGGACAAAAAGCTGTCTTTTAAGTCTCATATTTCTGCGCTTCGTAAGAAATGCGAACGATCCCTGAACATCTTAAAAATTCTCTCTAACACTGCCTGGGGAGCTCATCGGGAGTCGTTATTGAAAATTTATCGATCTGTTGTTCGTTCGAAGATGGATTACCATTGTTCTGTTTATGGCTCTGCACGGAAGTCTGTTCTACGTAGCCTTGACACCGTGCACCACTCCGCCCTTCGACTGTGTTCCGGAGCTTTTCGAAATTCTCCCGTTAAAAGTTTGTATGTTGTTTGTTGTGAGGCACCTCTTGAATTAAGACGGAAAATTTTATCCTTACATTACTTTTTAAGACTCTCATCTCATAAAAGTCATCCTTTCCATAATCATATTTTAAACCCATATCTCAACATATACCAACAAATATTTCAAGATCACAAACAATACTTTACAACCTACACTCCTGTTTTTACTGATGGCTCCAAATCCACAAACTTTGTTAGCTGTGCATACAGTATCGAAGAAAACATCAATAGCTATAGACTTCATTCTAAACTCTCCATATTTTCCGCTGAAGCCTTTGCCATTTTGAAGGCTTTAGAGGAAATGACGCACCACAATAGTAAAAATGTCATTATCTATACCGACTCTCAAAGTGTTTTAAATTCATTAATCTCTCCTAATTGTAATAACCCCATTATTTTCAAAATTCTCACTTTAATAACCAATCTTATTTCCATGGGAATCTCGTTAATTTTTAGCTGGGTTCCCTCTCATGTCGGCATCAAAGGAAATGAACTTGTGGATTTAGCTGCCAAGTCTGCAGAAAACTATCTGAACACTGGCCTTCCTTATCCTGACCTGAAAATTTACATCAAAGATTTAGTTCACTCTAAATGGCAGAATTCTTGGGTAAACATACAGTCAAATAAATTGCGAGATGTAAAAGACAAAATTTCTAAATGGCCTCAACTTCCTTCTAGAAGACAAGACGTGATAATCACTCGTCTTCGAGTGGGTCACTGCCGACTCACACACGCTCATCTCTTGCTTGGTGAGGCACCTCCACAGTGTGCGTATTGTAAGACTACTTATACAGTCGCACATATTTTAACTTCTTGTAAATATTTTAAATCGTTGTACATAAAATTCTTTGGAAATTCATCACCTAATCTTAATTCAATCATTGGAAAAATCCCACATCCAGGCTTATTCCCATTTCTTCGCTGTACTGGTTTGTACTTTGAAATCTGATTTGTTTTTTTCTAACTTTTAATGTTCAATTTTGTAATATTTAATTCTTAATTTTTTTCAATTTTAAATTAATTTTCAATCTTTGTAAATAAATAAATTTCATTGTTGTTTTGTACCTTTTTCAATTTCTCATTTTCTGTTTTTCATTTTAAAAAATTTAATTTTTAATCAAACTTTGCTGATTATCGTATTTTTCTGTTTGTGTTTCTAAATTTTCTACTAATTTGTTTATTCTTAAATGTTTTTCTTTGGTTTTGGGCATCTTTCATTTTTACGGTTTCATCAAAATTTTTTCAAAATTGTGTTGTTCTTTTGAATTTTTCGTCTTGTTTGGCGCAGTTTGTCCCTTGAGGAATTAGCGCCACTAAATTTCAAACAACCAACCAACCAACCTAAACCCATATCTCACTCGAATTTATAATAATCGTCCTTCTCTCATTCCGCCTTTCCAATGCAGAATGAAACGGATATTAACCGAACTGAATTTTACTTATACAAATATTTTAGCTGCTGATTTTTACAACTCACCTTGGACTGTTTCCAATTTTAACTTTTTAAATCCTTTTAATGATTTTGACAAAGCTTCTACGGCAGATATTATTTTTAAACAAATATTTTAGTCATAGACAAAGCTTTAACAGCTACTTACCTATTTTTACTGATGGCTCCAAATCGGACAATTTTGTCGGATTTGCCTATGTTACTGATGAGCAGACTTGTAGTTTCCGTTTACATCCAGCCGTATCTATTTTCTCTGCCGAGATTTTAGCCATTTTAAAAGCCTTGGAGAGTTTGGATGGACGTTATAAAAACTACATTATTTACACTGATTCCTTGAGCACTTTACACTCGTTGTCTTCACCTAATCCTCACAGTAATCCTCTTGTCTTTAAGGTGTTAAATATTTTACAAAATCTTACCTCTCTTGGGTTTTCCATCTATTTATGTTGGGTACCGTCACATGTCGGAATTGAGGGTAACGAAAAAGCAGATAAAGCTGCTAAGTCTGCAAGTAACTATTTACACTTTGACTTGCCATATTGTGATGCTAAACACTATGTGGTGAAACTTGTTTATAGACAATGGCAAGAAGAATGGGAACAGACTGAGAACAACAAACTTCGGTCAATAAAATCAAATATTTCCCCTTGGCCGGTTAGTCCTTCTAGAAAGCACGATGTAATTCTAACCCGTCTTCGCATTGGGCATACTCGCTTCACTCATAGCCATTTAATTTTGGGGGATAATGCACCCATTTGTCGTCATTGTACGATTACTATGACCGTGAAGCATATACTTGTCGAGTGTCCTTTGTACGCCAATCAGCGTTTTTACTATTTTTCTTCTAATAATGTGCCTTTATGTGATATTTTAAATTCTGTTCCGAATAAAAACATTTTTATATTCTTAAAAGAAATTGGTTTTTATCCTCACATTTAATTGTGTAATTTTCTCCTTTTTATTGACCTCTACATTTTTAATCTTGTCTTTTTATATTCTTGTTTACATCTGTTTTAATTGCTACTATTGTGTAATTTTATTTATGTGTATTACGGTTATTTATCCTGTTTTACAATTTTACTATTTCTAATTTTTGCATCATGAAGTTTGCGTACCTCGTGTTTGGCACATTATGTCCTTTCAGGATCCAGTGCCATAAAGCTCAATAAAACCAACCAATAAAACCAACCCATTCAGCTGCGCGAATGCCTGGGGTTCCACCTCCAAAACCCAATTGTTTCCTCTCTTCGAGGCAAACTTATGTCTAATCTGGAAGTCTCCCTCCTTCAGGACCTCCTCATTGTACTCTTTCAGAGCACTTTCTAGATCGGCTTTCTCGATGTCGGCTGAAACATCGTAAAGGATGATAGGAGGCTTACGTTTTTTAGGTTTGAACACCTCGTAATCACCGATCAATTTGTCCTTTTGTTTAAACTCTTCAATGAGTTTGTCAATGTCTTCCTCCTTTGAAGACTGAATCATTACACCACCTTTGCTCAGGTGTTTGACTGTCTCTATATCCACATTCACCACTTTTGGGCTGATGTTGCTTTTAATGTCGTGCAACGTTGCCTTTGTGGATTGATCCGCTTTTGGTTTGACAATCAAAACGGCACTACTTTTCTTCGGTCCCTTTTTCGCAGGCTTGCCCGTGCTACTCTTGGTAGCCCTGCTTTTACTTTGTGCTCTTGGTGCACTTGCAACAGCTGCGTATGTCCCTTTGGTGGGCATACTTTCAATCTTCCCCCCCTCAGGGGGTTTACCTACTTCAGGTAAACACGGGTTTCGCAATCCCGAGGTACCCCAGCGATCTTTTCTCTTTTCTTTTCTACTCTCCTCTTCTCTTCTACTTTATTCTTATCTTTCTCCCTCGTTGCGGTTTCCTCTTTTGAGGTGAGGGCACCCCATGAGAAGCTGTTTCCACTCTGCTGTTTCTTGCTCCTCTTGGCGTTTAAACTGCCCACGTGTTTGCCGTGCGTGGATACCCGTGTCCTCGGAAATGGGGATCCTGGTAATTGAGGGGCTTCCCCGTAGGGGAATCATTTGAATGGAATTTCCATGGTTGCGGGGAGGTTTCAACACATTGCTTTGGCCTCGGCTTCGAGTAAACGGGGGGTACGTAAGTTCCGGTGCGTATCAATCGGCTGGTGGACCATTGTCTGCTACGGTTCAAGTGATCGGTCTGGTGACTGTGATCGTATAGACCCGGCTAGCATTGGTGCAGAACCCTGCATCCCCTTGTTGGGCTCCGTGGTGGGTGGTGCAGTCGGGTCCGAATCTTAAATTCTATTATCATGGATTCTAAAAGCAAAAATTCCCCTGTTATTGAGACGTCATTTCAACCTAATTTACTTTCTATTGCTCGGTTCTTTATTATTAAATGTAATGATGGTAACTTCAATGATGTGTCCCCTTTTCTCATTCATAAAGTTATTCAGTCGGCTGTTGGAGAAGTGAAGAATGTTAAAAAATTACGTTCCGGTGATCTTCTTGTGGAGGTTGCCAATAATGTACAAGTTCGAAATATAACAAATTTGAAAACGATTGGTGCCAGATCCGTTTCCATAATCCCGCACAAAAGCCTTAATCAATCCCGTGGCGTGATATATCAGAACCCGATTTACAAAATACACCCGAATCAGAAATCCTAGAAAACTTCAAACCCTTTAACGTCAGTGCTGTTCGCCGAATAACCATCCGCAGAGAAAATAGAACAATCAATACGAAACATCTAATTCTAACTTTTGACCTGCCGAAACTACCAACAAACATTAAAGACGGTTACCTCAACTGCCCCGTGAGACCCTATATTCCTAACCCGCTACGATGCTTCAATTGCCAAAGGTTTGGTCACTCTCAGACATCCTGTCGGGGGTCCTTGACCTGTGCTCGGTGTGCTGTCGCTGGACACAACAGTGAAGGATGTTCTGCTCCTTTTTGCTGTACCAACTGCAAGGGAGACCATCCCTCATATTATCGATCTTGTCCAAAATGGAAGATTGAAAAAGAAATCCAAACCCTAAAAGTAAAAAATAACATTTCATACGTAGAAGCCCGAAAAATAGTTAATTCTAGCACTCCAACTCCTGGACTCTCATATGCTGTTGCAACTAAAACCACCAAATCAATAGGTACTCAAACTGAATTTTCTGCTAAAAAAGACAATTTGTACCCAAAGACCTCGGTGCCACTAAACCCTACTCATCCCACCAATCAACCTGATAAACTAGTTGTCCTTCCCTCCACCTCAAATTCGCTAAATAATAAACGCTTTGTTCTGCCGGAAATCTCAGCAACTGGGACGCAAACCACCACTCGTAAAGGGAAAAAGACTACTAAAAACGGTACAGAAAATAGACCGGCTGTTAAAAAAGAATCTACCTATAAATTGAAAAATACTCGATACAAACAGAAAAATGTCCCACCCCAGCCTTTTATTGATGACTCAATTTTAACATTAAATCCATCAGATTCCGAAGTTTCTGATGAGTCAATGGATCATGAAGACATTGATCCTTCAAAGCATACTGACGGGATTACTACTTCTTCTGAACCTCCCAATCCCTTTTAATCATGGCTGTGTTCCTTTCTTGGAACTGTCGCGGTTTTCGCAGTAAGTACCACGATCTGAAGCACCTCATTTCCGATTCCAACCCCGTTTGCATTGCTCTCCAGGAAACCTACCTGGGCAAGGATGACTGCTGTAAAGTGAGACGTTTCAGCAGCGTTAGGAAAGATAATCTTAGAGGCAATAAAGCTTCTGGTGGAGTGGCCATTCTTACTTCCCTTAACTATGTCACTTCCCCTTTAAACATCAGTACGAATTTGCAAGCTGTTGCTGTTAGAGTTCACGTCAATAAACTGATTACCATTTGTTCCATCTACCTACCTCCTAGGGAACCTATCAGTCAATGTGATTTGGAAAATCTTGTTAAACAGCTTCCTACTCCCTTTCTGCTAATGGGTGACTTTAATGCTCATAGCACTTTATGGGGCAACTCCAATTGCAACCTCCGTGGTCAACAGATTGAAAAATTTGTTTCTGACCATTCTTTATGTATTCTAAACAACGGCAAATATACCTACTTCCATACTCCAAACCGCACTTTCCATGCCATAGATCTTGTCATTTGCTCTCCATCCTTGTTCCCCCTTTTTACATTTACAGTTGCAAATAAGTTATATGGTAGTGATCACTTTCCTATCTTTATTTCTCACCCCAACAGTTCCAGCAATAGAATCTGTAGACCTCCAAGGTATATTTATGAGGCTGCCGACTGGTTTACATATCGTAACCTCGCAGTCATCAAAAAAGATACTGTAATGGGTGATATTGATGAAGCTGTTAGCCGTGTCACTGACATTATCGTGAAAGCTGCAGATGCTTCTATTCCTAGGTCGTCTCATAATCCACCAAAGAACCGGAAACCGTGGTGGAATGAGGATTGTCAGAACGCTATCAAGAAGCAAAACCGTGCTTGGAATATATTCAGAAGATACCCTAGTCAAGTAAATTTAATTGCTTTTAAACGTGCAAAAGCTTTTGCGCGTAGAATTCGCCGTAAATGCCAAAAAGAGTCCTGGATGACTTATGTTTCTAGTATCAAGACTGGTGTCTCTAGCCGCAAATTATGGTTAAAAGCTAAAAAAGCGATGGGGACTTATTACAGTGAGCACCAAGTTACTCCCTTAAACCTAAATGGGAACGTCATCTCTGATATTGCGGGTATTGCTAATACGATTGCTGAAACATTCACCCATATCACCAGTGCCGATTCTTACCCTCTTACTTTCTTACGGTATAAACGTAATGCTGAAGCTTGTAGGCTTAAATTTCCCACCCGGACTGATTTATCTTATAACTGCCCTCTCACTGAAAAAGAATTCTTTCGTTGTCTCAATCATTCTCACTTAACTTCTCCGGGTCCTGACAATATTACTTACAAACTTCTTCAGAATCTTCCCTACAATTCACTTATTAACATCTTGCACCTTTTTAATAGAATTTGCAAGAACATACCTTTCCTTCTGATTGGCATAAATCCATTATTTTACCTATACCGAAACCTGATAAAGATCCTTCTGATCCTAACAACTACCGTCCTATTTCTTTGACAAACTGCATGAGCAAACTGTTAGAAAAGGTGGTCAACAACCGTCTCATATACGTGTTGGAGACCAATAACTTTATTTCTCCCTTCCAAAGTGGGTTTAGGAAAGGTAGATCAACTAGTGATAACCTCGTGAATTTGGAAAGTCGAATTCGAAATGCTTTTGTGAAGCGAAATCATTTTGTGTCTGTCTTTTTTGATATTCAGAAAGCCTATGACAGAACATGGCGTTACGGCATTCTTCGCGATATTTATAATCTTGGACTACGTGGGAACCTCCCCATTTTTATATCAAACTTTTTATCTAAACGTGTTTTTAATGTTCGTGTTGGAAATATTTTATCCGATAGTTTTATCCAGGAAGAGGGTGTCCCCCAGGGTAGTGTTTTAAGTGTCACTCTTTTTTTAATTAAAATTAATTCTATTTTAAATCAAATTCCTCGGTCCGTTCATGGTAGTCTTTACGTGGATGATTTACTCATTTCATGTGAAGGTAAGGATATGCGCTTTGTTGAAAGGCAGTTACAGACAGCCATCCGTAGTATTTATAAGTGGTGCAGTGAAAATGGTCATACCATCTCTAGTGAAAAAACTGTTTGTGTTCACTTCTGTAGGTTGCGAAACATGCATAATAACCCTGAACTGTATCTGGGTAATTCGCTCATTAATGTTGTTGATTCTGTTAGGTTTCTAGGGGTTATGCTGGACAGAAAGTTAACGTTCTCTCCTCATGTAAAACACCTCAGGTTAAAATGTGAAAAAGGGCTCAATTTGCTAAAGTTTCTTTCGAATACTTCTTGGGGTGCTGATTACACTTCTATGCTGCGTATTTACAGGTCTGCCATCCGTTCGAAAATGGATTATGCTTGTGCTGCGTATAGTTCTGCTAAGAAATCTGTATTAAAAACCCTTGACACCGTTCATCATACGGCTCTCCCGCATCTGTACTGGCGCTTTTCGTACCTCTCCCATTCCTAGTCTGTATGTTATTTGTAATGAACCTTCTCTGGATTTCATTCGCCAGCAGCTATCACTAAGCTATTACTTCCGTGTAATGTCACACCCCAATCATCCTCTACATAATCTCTTTAATGAAACCCATCTTGTTCAATTATTTGATAATCGTCCATCTTGTGTGCCTTCTTTTGCTATCAGGATGCGCAGAATACTGTGTGGAACCAACCTTTGCAAAGTCTCCACATTAAAGAATAGATTCCTTGCTTTCCCCCCATGGCAGACTCCTGAATTTTCCTATCTCAATCCTTTTGCTGACTTTATGAAGTCTAATACTGATGATGGCATCTTGCGGACACTCTTTGCCGCCCACCGTGATTCTTACCTCAACTACATTCCAATATACACTGACGGCTCTAAGTCCTCTTCTTATGTCGGTTCTGCTTTTGTGTGTCTTGATAATATTATTTGCCATAGCCTCCCTCCAGTCTGTTCTGTTTTCACTGCTGAGCTGTATGCTATCAAACAAGCCTTAATGCACATCTCTTTAGAACTCAATAAGCAATTTATAATCTATACTGACTCTCTGAGTGCTCTTACCGCCTTGAAGTCTTACTATTCCATTCACCCCATTGTTTATAATATTTTAGAACTAAAACAGAGCTTGGAACAGCAAGGAATTAACATTCTGTTCTGTTGGGTCCCTAGCCACGTTGGGATCTACGGCAACGAGGTGGCGGATGAAGCAGCTAAAAATCCTAACATTCATGTTGATTGTCCTATTCCATACCCAGACATTAAAAAAAGAAATTAGGCGTCATTTCATCTCTCTATGGCAAAGTAATTGGAACGGTATGGTTAATAACAAACTGCACGCAATAAAACCTACCTTAGATATTTGGCCAACCATTGGTAATCGGAAAAAGGATGTAATTCTTACTCGCCTTCGTATTGGCCATACGAGGCTGACGCATGTCCACCTTCTCCTCAATAATACTGCACCAACCTGTTCTTATTGTCATTCACCTATCACTGTTTTACATCTTTTAACTTCGTGCTCCTGTTTTTACCATTTATATATGAAATTTTTTAATTCAAAATCACCTAATTTAATTGACCTTGTTGGAGATGATCCCCATCGGAATCTTTTTAAATTTTTACAAGTTACTGGTTTATTTCATGAATTTTAATATTCCTTTTTCTACATCTCTGCGGTTGTTGCTTTTGTCATCTGTTTTTGTACGTTTTAATGTTTTAATTGTTCATTCATAAACTTTTGATTGCTTTACCTTGTCTTCTTTTTTTCTTCCATGTACTGTTTTACTCTTTTGTTTGGCGCAGTATGTCCTTAGTAGATTTTGCGCCATTAAACCCTAAAACAAACAAACAAACAAACAAACAAACAAACAAACTTTCAATCTTCCCTTTTAGGAAGTTGATTTCATTGGATTGGTCGATCACGACCCGCATGAAGGATTGGAGTTCTTCCTTCAGCCTCAAATGCAACGACTTCTTTACGTCGTGCCCTGAAATGAGCCGCATTAACTCTCCCTGATGCCTCAGGGCGCGGTCCATGAAATCACCAGTCTCCACCATCTGAGCTGGTTCACCACTTTCCAAACCATTGACACTTTGAGTGTCGACTGAGTCTTCAACTTCAGTCATGTTGATTGGTCCGAGTTAGTTCTTAAAAGAACTGTTTGTTCGCTATCTTTTAGATACAATTATAGCAAAAGAGTTCGTGTGACGTTCCGCACTTCAAAAGAAGCACTTGGCGGCAGTCACTAAGACCAATGGCGTGCTTAGGTGACGGATAGACTCTAGGCCTTTGTCCGCACCAGTGAACTCACTTGAATTAACTCAAAAATCACGCCTGGCCTCCTGGCCGCCCCCAGACGATAAGGGAATTCCTATGCTGTCCCGGCCGAAGCCATACAGCCACTGATTAATGGTCGCTTTGACAGCTCTCCGAACTCAGACTCGAAGTTCCACAGTTCCGAAGCACGTCATCCGTTCTAGTCAGCTCAGCTTCTCCGTTCACTCCTCGCTCGCCTCGGGGGACCGTCACGAACCGGACCAACCAGGAAGTCTCCTATCAGCAATAAACATCTGGGCTCGCAAACACGTCACTGCCAAATTTTGAACGCTTTCCTGTGTTACTTGGGCTCGCTCTCTTTCGTGTCCTTTATTAAAAAATAGGTTACAATGAGAAAGGGAAAATACAATAAGAAACAATGAATGAAAAGGTTACAATGAAAGAATATATACAGTATATACAATCAAACAGCTTCTTCTGTTGAAAGAGCCTTGCAGCGGCCCAGACGATAAGTTCAAAAGGTTATCATCGGGTTCCTACCACCTGTATAGGGGTTTTACCCATAACCGGAACTTAGCCAAGAACAAGAAAATAAAAAAGTATCCCATGAGGAGAACAGAAAAAATAACAATACCAACTCACTTGGAGAAGGTAACCAAAGAGACTGTAACATAAAATTAGGGGATGAGAAACGTGTCTTCATGGGAAATAATATGATGCATGATGGAGACAAGAATGTGACGTGAAACCGGGTGTAAAATTAAAGTGCCAAGAGAAATTTCAGAAAGATTGTAAGGAAGTTTGTTTCGAAGGTGAGACAATAAGGGACAGTGATAAACGTAGTGGAGGGCATCCGCATCTGGACAACCACACCCACAAGTAACCTGTTTGTTCAAGAACCTGGCATAATAAGTAGGAAATTTGCCGTGATTGGTTATAAGTTGAGTAAGAAAATGGTTGGAAAGATTCCTATGTAAATTAACTGAATGAATTATAGAATATGTAAATCTGCCGACCTCCGCCGAGTCCCAACGAGACTGCCAGGTCGAGGTTAAAGCCCTTTTCAACAGGTTATTCAGCCTGTTAGGGGAAATAGAAAATGAAAAATCAATAGAAGAAAACTGAGTTGCTGCCTTCGCAGCCTGATCTGCGAGTTCATTACCTAGGGTACCCTTATGGGCCCTGGTCCAGCAAAGTTGAAAAATGTGGTTATCGGAAAGTGAAAAGAGTTTAATTTCTTCATGGATTTGTTTCACCATCGAGTTGTATCTAGGATATTTAATAATGGTATTGAGAGCACTCAAAGAATCGGAGATAAGAATAAAAGAGGAAATATTGTATTTGTTGATCCAACGGATCGCCTGTAAAATAGCAAAAATTTCGGCATCGAAGATTGAGGCATCGTCATTGAGTCTGTAGTTACCGGTAAAGAAATGAGTGTAATTAATGTCAAGAACCACAAGAGCCGACCCCACACGGGAGTCCATTCTGGATCCATCAGTGAAGATGGACCAGTTGTAAAAAGAATGTAACTTAGAAGAATAATTAAGTAAATTAAAGAATGGATCAAAAGCCGGGTAACCTGTCTTATCAATAGAAAAGAAAGAATTGCTATTTAAATTAAGTCCAAAAATATTTATTTCACCGTAATTATGTTTTAATTGATATTTAGCTTTAGTGGAAGAAACCACTAAGTCGATGGGGGGTATACCAGCAATGACACAGAGAGAAAGAGTAGGAGTAGTCCTGTAAGCTTTAGTGATTATTAACAGAGCGGCACGTTGCACACTCGTGATTAAATTGGTTACCCGGACGGTTCCATCCCACCATATAGGAGAAACCATACGTGATCACCTTTTCAGTGATCAACTGATAAATGAACTTAAGTGTGTCGGGGCCTAATCCCCAGGTGGCCTTGGTAATACGACTGATTTTATGTAACAAAACTTGGACTTTATTCTTTATGTAATTAAAATGAGGTCTCCAACAAAGATGTTGGTCCAAAATTAATCCGAGATATTTGAGTTCCTTGGTTCGTTGTATGCTATTACCGAGAAGATGAAAGCTGGGGGCTCTACGATCCACAGTGCCCCTCTTCGGAAAAAATAAGTATTTAGTTTTATTGTGATCAAAATTTAAATGATAGGTGTTACTCCAATTGACTAATTGCTCAATAACCAAATTACAATTATTTTCAATAGTTGGAGCACTATTGCCCAAGGAAACCAAAAGAATGTCATCTGCATATGCGTAGAGAAAAGTGTTGCTGGGAAGATGAATATCGAAAATATCATTAATAATAAGATTCCAAAATAACGGAGAAGAAATGGCACCCTGAGGCACCCCAACATTGTAAAAAGAATTAATATTGTAACCGTAATCAGAAAAATTTATACACCTATGAGAAAAGTAATCGATATAAATATTAATTAAATAAGAAGGGGTGTTTAATTTAATCAAAGAATTAATGACGTCAGACCACCTGACAGTGTTAAAGGCATTTTTAATATCAAATGATATTAGCGCGCAGTGAAGTTTATTGGACTTGGCAAACCTAATATGTTCAATAACGGTACTTAAGGCATCTATTGTACTTTTATGTTTCATGAAACCATATTGATTACAATGAATAAAAGAATTGGAATCGATATAAAAAGAAAGCCTATTATGTATAATTTTCTCGAACCATTTCCCAATAATGGGAAGTAGACAGAGAGGACGAAAATCACTTGGGGAATTATGCGAGTTCCTGTTAGCCTTTGGTAGAAAAACTACTCTAGCCTTCTTCCAGTCAGAAGGGAAAGAACTGTGAGTTAAACAAAAATTAAAAAGTTCAATAAATAAATTAGAATTAATGTGGAATAAGTCCTTAATGACATCCAAACAGATACCATCAGGCCCTGGAGCCTTATTAACTTTAAACGTGTTCAAAATACAGGAAGCCTCATTGTAGTTTACAGCCGGAAAAGGGGAAAACGGTAACTTAGCAAAAGAAAAAGGAGTATCAATAACGGGAAAATGAAATGACAACAAATCCTCAATAAAGTGTTTAACTGTTAACTTATTTGAACTTAAATCAGCATGAAAGAATGCCTTAGTAGAGATGTCTTTAATAAGGGAACTGTAAGAACTAAAAGGTGACGTAGCCGTGATACTATTAATGAAATTCCTCCAAGAGGAGCGTTTAGCCTTACAAATTAAATGTTTATATTTAGCAAGATTAATCTTATAGACATTCAGTAAAGTCGACATCTGATCAGCAAAGTGACACCGTTGGTACTTACGACGACAAGCCCGAACAAATTTACGAAAAATCGTAAGTTCAGGGCTCCACCAAGGACAGCGTCGGTGATTAGAAATCACCCTAGTACCGGGACCAAAGCCACCAGGAAACGACTGATAAACTACTGAATTGATAAAATGGGAAACTGTACTAGTAGGAAGATCGGTATCCAGAAAATCCGAGAATGAAGAAGTGTAAAGGTTCGAAAATAGATTAGATTTAATCCTAAACCAGTTTTTACTGTGTTTAAAAGTATATCTCCGAAAATAGGAGCAAATAACCTGAGGTTGAGAAGAACTTAGCTTAAAATCGATGTTGGCATGTTCGGAGGCATTAATGGTGTCGGAAATACACCAAGAATCCAAGAATAAACTATTGAAATTATGTAAAGTGAGGTCAATCCAACTACGACCTCTGGTGGAAGAAAATGTGGGTGGATCGGTGGGAGAATTAGAAATAAAGAGATTATGATTACTAATAAAAGTGAATAAATTATCGCCGCGAGAATCAGTGTTATCACCTCCCCATTAAGTGTGCTTTGAGTTGAAATCACCACAGATGAGAACATTGTCCCAACAGCGGGTAAGCAAGGAATCTAACTGATCTAAAACGGTATCGAAAATATCCGAGTTGTTGGGAGGAATATAACAATTAATCAATAATAAATTATAATTTTCTATGTATATGCAATTAAGACAACAACTTAAGGAAATAATAGTAAACCTAATAGAACTGTCAGCCACCAGGATACAAGACCTGGGAGACTCAATGTGATCGGCAACTACTCTGACGCGTGAGCCATAGCCCACAACAAAGTTATCAAGAACGTAAGGTTCTTGTACAGCAACCAAGGAAAGGGAAAAATTAGAAATGTCCGCCGAAAGAAGGTTTGAAGCAACTCTACTACAACCGAAATTAACTTGACGAAAAGAAAAAGAACTATCCATAATTAACAAAAGACTCTAGACGACCTATTTCCTTTTGATACGACGGGCATAAACGCGAGTTATTAGAATGATTGGTCTTAAGAAGATTTTTCTTATTACTATTGTTATCATTAAGTGATTTACATGAATAGCAACATAAACTATTAGAACAGCAATCTTTACCCTGATGACCCTCAGAACTACACTTATAACAATAAACTTTATCTGAGTTGCAAAACTTAGAAGTATGACCGAATTTAAGGCACTTATAGCATTGTCTAGGTTTAATGTATTCCTTAAAATAGAATCTTTCCCAATTTATACTTAATTTATCAAATGAACTAAAACTATTAAAAGAGGCTGGATCTAACTCAATAATATAGTTGATACCGGATTTTCCCTGAAATTGACCTTTAATGATGGCCACTACATTCGTAGCGCCATTTTGTTCCTGAATAGAAGTTAAGATTTCATCAACCGTGATCTGTTTATTAACATTAAAAAGGATAATTTTAGGATCGGATTTCTTCGGTGACCTAACATCAATGTGCTCTAATTCCGGGTTGGTGTTAATAGCAGATTTCAAAGAGTTTAATTCTTCGGCAGAGTTAACCTCAACTACAAAGTCTCCCGATTTAGTTACCTTAGTGCGTTTAACTCCAATACGGAGGGACTGAGGATTAATCTTAGACATGATTAACTGCTTTGTGTCAACCGGACTGGGACACGACTCAGCTTTACTAAGAATAACTACATGTTCCTCACGAGGTTTACTGGGCTTGCCAGATACAACACTCGCGTACGACCCAGACTGGGGAGGAAGAGGAGTTTTGGTTGAATTAACTTTAAGATTTAAATTTTCTAACTTTAATTCGGTATTAGTAACTAAAAGGCCGGTGATGACTTCGGTGAGAGAGTCTAGATGTGCCCTAATAGCACTTCCACTATCTTTACTAAGCTTACTAGAAGAACTTATAATAGACTCAATCTCTTTCCTACTGTTAAATAAAGATTTTAGAATCGGATGATCTGATACGTTAGTAGTCATGATAGATGGGGATGATGGTAACGACATTAGTAATTAACGAAAATCCAAAGTTAAGTAACGAAGTTAAATGTAAAAATGCGAGGGGGAGGCCTTACCTCCAAATGACAGATGACCTATAAGAAGCCCTCGACTTCAAAGTTTTAACACCAAAAAAGTTAAACTAATAATAAGAGCGGGGGCAATGAGCCTTTAAACGAAAGAACAATTAATCCCGCCAAACTAATGGGGTGATATTAAAAGTTAAGCGCAGTACGCTCAAAATCCTAATACAAAGAAGTTACGAACAATTAAATTTGCGAGGGGGAGGCCTTACCTCCAAAAGAAAGATGACCTAAAACGGCCCTCGACTTCAAAGACTAACACCAAAAATGTGATAAATTAATAATAAGAGCGGGGGCAATGAGCCTTTAACGAAAAAACAACTATACCCGCAAAACTGATGTAAAGATGAAAGTTAAGTTTAATGATCTCAAAATCCAAAAAGAGATTAACTAACGAAGGAACTCACAAGAGTCCAACCTAACAAGAACTTTAAATTAATTTATAAAAAAAGAAGAACTCCGAAGAGTTCAACCTAACAAGAACTTTAACTTAACTTACAAAAAAAGGAGAACTCCGAAGAGTTCAACCTAACAAAACTTTTATTTAACTTACAAAAAAAGGAGAACTCCGAAGAGTTCAACCTAACAAATATGATGAGAAGTGGACAAAGTACCACGCAAAGGAGGACCCTGGTAGGTCTCCGTGTAAGTGTTACCTAACAAACCCTACGGGCGTCGAAATAGTTAAGGAAAAACCTCACACTAGTGTCGGTCGGGTTCTCATTCAAATATACCCGCCGCTAACATAAAGGGACACTAGACGCCAGGGACTCAAATCCTTTCTTATCAGCACTTTATCCTTGGAAGACGGTCCAAGGAAGGGAGGCTAGAGTCTCCAACCACACTTTTCACCTTATCCCCCGTGGGGGACCAGGGAAGAGAGGGGTCAGTCTCTTGTTGCGCCTTGCTGCTTTCGTTTCGACCAGAACGGTGGTCTACTTACGGGTACCGCCAACGTGAAGGCAGCAGCATCGACGACTTCCGCATGCTACATGCTACGGAGCTATGTAAAACAAAATCACAGAATGAACCGATCGGGAACACTCAAGATAGCTCAAACAATAGCACTAATATCACCGCCCAAGATATTTCTCGCATGAGGCACGGCCCCGCCACCAGACGATAAGGGAATTCCTAAACTGACCCAGCCTAAGCCATGCAGTCACTGATGATAAGTCGCCACGACAGATCTCCAAACTCTGTACTTGAAGTTTCGCAGTTCAGAAGCACTCCATCCGTTCTAGACAGCTCAACTCCTCCGCTCGCTCCTCGCCCGCCTCGGGGGACCGCCACGAACAGGACCAACCAGGAAGTCTCCTAACGTCAATTCAGCTGCTGGGCTCTAAGTCCAAATTTTGAGAATTTTGCCTAAATTCCTGTGTTCCGGGAAGCCTGCCTCTTTCTTTAACTTTATTGATTAAATTACAAAAGAATAGAAAATACAATACAAAACAAGATACAGAACAATATATACATTATATACATTAATTAGCTTCAGTCTTGAGAGTTCGACATCGCTCCATGATTTCTCTAAGTCCTTGTGCCGAGGTGGTGGAGTTGAGTAGGTTCTGTATGGAGACGTCTTTGAAGTTAGCCGGGAATTTCATCTGTCGAATGTCGTCCATGAGGCTGCAATCATAGATGATGTGCTCTGTGTCTCCGTCATCAAAACTGCACCAACATCTGCTTGTGTCATTGAAGAACCGCTGCCAATAGGAGGGGAAAGTTCCATGATGAGTCAGGATCTGGTTGATTAAGAAGTCTCCGTGTAATCTTCTGATGTTGACTTTAGGGATCAAGCTGTAAGTAGCTCTGCCAGTGGTTGAGTTGTCCCATCTGTTCTGCCACGCTGAGACAATGGAGGACTTGATTTTCTTCTTTATTTGTTGGATTGAAGTCTTGCAGTATTCATCAATGTGTTGTCTTGTAGTTGCTTCTTTAGCCAGTTGGTCGACACGTTCGTTGTGAAGTTCTCCAGCATGTGCCTTGATCCATCGAAGTTGGATGTCTTTATGGGAGTGACGAATCATGTGGCGAATTGCTTCCACTTCTTTCAGTCTTCCTTTGTTACAGATGGCATTGAGTGCAGCTCTGGAGTCGGATCTGATGAGTACGCTTTCTTTTGAAGAGTAGACAATGTGGCGAACTGCTGCGGCGATGGCTTTAATTTCAGCATTGAAGACTGTCGAGCTGTCATTGAGTCTTTGTTGAATCTCCGTGATGATGATGTTATCTTCTATTTCGATGAAAGCGAAACCAACTTTGTTCTCCATCTTCGAACCATCTGTGTAGATTAGAGTGGAGAAGTTCTTGTCTTCATCTTTGTCTTCCCAGCCAATGTCCAAGTTCTGCCAGGGCGCTTCCAGATAATGTGAAGGCCAATCGACGTCCTCAGGGTGGATGGTCTCTTCCTCAGCTTCAATGGATTGATGAAGTTTCAGTCGATGTAGTTTCGAAAGATGATCGCAAGTGATGTCCACTGGAGGGATTCCTGCCAGGATCTGAAGGGCGTCTGTTGGGGCTGTCCTGTAGCACTTTGTGATTCGGAGGAGGGCTGGTCTCTGTATTGAGCTAAGAAGTCTAGATGTCCTCTTGGTGCCATCCCACCAGATTTCTGCTCCATAAGTTATCTGTTTTTCGATGACAGCTCGATAGATGTTCTTCATGATGGTAGGTGATGCTCCCCAGTCGTGTCCTTGAATCCTCGACAGACGTGCTGTGTTAGAGATGATTTTGTCTTTCAGATGTTGAAGATGAGTAGTCCAATTCATCTTATTGTCAAAGTAGATTCCCAGATACTTGATGGCCTTTTGATACTTCAGTCTTTTGCCTTGAAGAGTGATACTTGGTATCCTGGAGACTTGTCCTCTTCTTTTGATCAAGGTGAACTCACACTTGTTGTGGCTGAATTCGAGTTGATTCTTCTCTGCCCATTCCTCGATCCTCTTCATCACTGGTTCTGCTGACTTAGTGAATTTGTAGACAGCACTTTCCTTCATCAGGATGCAAATATCATCAGCGAATGCTTGGATGATGTAGTCCTCTGTTTCAACCAGGATCTCGTTGATGAGAAGAAGCCAGAGCTTGGGACCAAGACTTGATCCTTGAGGAACTCCTTTGTTGTAGGTCTTGGAGTAGTCTTCGCACGTCACTTTCCTGTTGTTGATGAAGGAAAAGAGGATGTTCCTGAGATAAAGTGGAACACCCGTGTCAACTATCTTCTCCTGGATCTTCTTCCATGATGCATTGTTGAAGGCACCCTTGATGTCTAGGACTATCATCAATGTCGTCATATTTTCTTCTTCAGCTCTGATGATGAAGTTCTTCACGTTTTCCATCGCTTGAATTGTGGACTTGAACTTTCGAAATCCAAATTGAAGTGGATGAAGGAAACCGGTATCTTCTAGATGATAGTCGAGTCGAGACGTTAAGATCTTGTCAAGGACTTTACCCCATACTGGAAGGAGACAAATGGGGCGATATGAATCAGCACTTGTGATGTCTTTGTTAACTTTTGGACACAGGACAACTTTCGCATTCTTCCAGCTGTCTGGGAAGTAACCAATTCTTAGGCAAGAGTTGAATAGATGAATGAAGTGATCTTTCTTCTTCAGGAACACCTTTTCTAGGATCTCTTTAGGTATGCCATCTTCACCAGGAGCTTTCTTGTTGTTCATCTGTTTCAAAGTGGCACGGATCTCTTCAGCATTGATAGGGATGAAGTCGTGATGATGTACAAAAACTGGCATCTCAACTTGTTGAAGTGATTCAAAGTGGACGTCTATGATGGCTCTTATTGTGGAGGATCTGTCTTGAGTTGAGGTTCCATCTTGGAGACGAATGGCACCGAGGGTCTCTCTTCTTTTCAACTTGATGAAGTTGGACAACTTGTGGTATGGTTCGTTCTTGAAGTTGGCATTGATGAACTCGTGGAACTTCTCTCTCTTGGTGCTGATGATCAACTTCTTGTAACGTGCCAGTTGGCATTTGTAGAGACTTCTGAGTTGGCATTTGCTGGATTGGTCTGTCTCCTTCTGGTACCTCCTTCTATGAGCTCGAACTTTGCTTCTGAGCGAGTGGAGTTGGGGAGTCCACCAAGGGGCGTTCTTCTTGTCTTTCATCATGGCAGGTCTGGTATTCTTCTGTGCCAGTTGAAGAATTCTAAGTTGAGAATCAGCAATGGTGGCATCAATCTCGTCCTTCGTCATTTCATCATTGGTGCTTGAAAAGGTGGCATTGGCAATGTCTTGAAGAAAAGAGTCCCAGCGAAGGCGCTGCAGAGGGAAATCTAGTTGAAGTGGCATATGGCATCTCTTCGATAAGTTCTAGTTCTATCAAGTTATGGTCACTGCAGGTGATGTCATCGTGAACTTTGAAGTTGAACTTGCATGCCAGTTGAGCTTGGCAGATGGCTAGGTCTATCCAACTTGAACCTCTACTACAATGAAAGGTGGGAGGGCTGTCTTCGTTGTTCAAGATGAATAAGTCATGTGATGAGACGAATTCAATAACTTTACTTCCTCTGTGGTCAAGGGGGCGTTCGCCCCAAAGTCTTGACTTGGCATTGAAGTCTCCAAAGATGATGACTGGCATACTGGTACTGTGGAGGAAATCACTCAGACTGTTCAAGTTGGCATCAATGTCTTCTGATGGAGCACAATACACAGAGATGACACAATAGGAGGTGGCATTAAGCAAGATGGAGGCTGCTACGAAGTCCCGATCAGCATGAAGAAGTACAGCAGGAACACTTCTGTCAATCAAAAGGGCGGCCCGGGGCTTCTCTTTGTTGCTCAAGATGCTGATACTGTAAGGAAAACCTGTTAGAGTGTGATTGTAGGTGTGGGGCTCATTGACCGAAGTCACCTTGAGTTCTCTTGAAAAAATAATCTGGGCAAGCTGAGCAGAAGCTGCTCTAGCATTGCCCAGATTTAGGTGCGCCATGCGCAAAAGCCTATTATTGCTCATAGCTGGTTCTTGCCATTATAGCTGCCTTTTCTTTGTTCCAACACCTACAATCCTTGGAGTTACAGCTGTGATTAATTGAGTAATTAGACTTGAAACGCAGGTTGTGTTCTCTACAGTTGATACAGGATTCTTCTCTGGACTTGCAATCTTTCTGAAGGTGACCTTCCTCTCCGCATCTGGTACAGGTGGATCTATTCCGGCAGTTCTTCCCTATATGTCCAAGTCTGCCACAGTTGAAACATCTGGTGGGACGAATATCTTCTCTGTAGTTGGCCCTCTGCCATCCTATTGTTATCTCCTTATGTTCTAGAAATTGTATAACTCTAGGTTCTATCTCCACGATCCAATTAGTTCCTCCTGTCCGGGCCTTGTAGCTGGAAACAATCTTGACGTCATCTATCTTCACTCCTTCATTGTTTTCAGCAATTAGTGTTCTTAGCTCCTCCTTCTCGATGTCCTTGGATACGTCATAGATCACCATCTGTGGTTTCCGCTGTTTTGGCAGGACAACTTCGTAATCTCCTATCACAGCTTCCGATTCTTGAAGGACTTTGGATATTCTTTCAGCTTCGGCTTTTGTCTGTGTATTAATTACTACTCCTCCTCCTGAGATCTTCCTAACTTTTTCAATGGAGACTTTGACTTCGTGTGGCTTGATGTTTTTCTTTAAGTCATGATAGGTGGCATCACTGGATTGTGCTGTCTTCGGCTTCACGATTACAGCATAGGTCGGCTTCACCACTGGTCTGCTTCGGCTCCTGTTTCTGCTTGTCTTCTGCTGAACTGCTGCCTCTGCGTACGTTGGGGACTTCTTCTCTGACATGCTAAGTTGACCTTGTAGCATTGCGATCTTGTTTGCCTGTTCGATGAACACCCTCATCATCTTTTGGAGTTCCTCCTTCAGACTTGTCTTCTGAGCCACTCTAAGATCTTTGCTTGACAGGATCTGCATCATGATTCCCTGGTGGTGGAGAGCTCTGGCGATGAAGTCCTCCTTCTCGAACTGTTGATCGGCGTCGTGGTCCTGGGTCATAGTCTCCGGGATACTTGCTGTTTCCAACGTCTGGTCCTCGGGAACTTCGGTCATGGTGACGGTAGACATTCAATTCCTTTAAAAATTACACAAAAAAAGAAAGGAAACTGGAAAACCAGTCTCCACGCCAAGTGCTCTAGGAGCAGAACTTAGCACAAAATTTTTGTGATAAAAAAAGGGTATTTGGGAAAACCCAAACACCCAATAGAGTTTTGCCCTGAAAAGGACAGTTGTTCGTGTTGTGTTGGCCTAGCAAATCACAAGGACTACTAGTTTCCCAGCCGGTACCACGTGGAGGTACAACACTCGTGCTCAACGCAGCGAAATGAGAAAACAAGCAAGCTCACGTAGCCTTTTGAATGGCTGCTCCGCGCGGATAGACTCTGGGCCTTTGTCCGGGGAGATCGCAAAAATCACAATTTTCTCACAAAGTCGCGTTTGGCACACCGGCCACCAGACGATAAGTTATTTCCATCACCCGACCTAGCCTAAGCCATACGGAAAAGATGACTAGTCGCCGAGACAGCAATCGAGACCAGTACCAAAATCAATCAATAAACCTAACCAAATTTTGTAACACTACCGAGCCAGACCACCATACTGGAACAACCGAAGCACCCCTCGACGGAGGAGCCAACTGCTCTTTATTACAATCAAAGGTACATATAATATATATAAACATAAATACAAACATAGAAGCAACATTAAATATCAATAGAAATATTAAAGAAAAGCTCCATAAGAGCAATAAGTCCCTTCCTGGACTTATAAGAATTACATAGAAGTTTAATGGGAACATTTTTATAGTTGCTAGGAAACCATTGTTTCCTGATATTATCACCATGCTTACAATAATAAATTAAATGTTTAGGGAACCGTCATTGTCCCCACACCAACAGCTAGAATTCTTCCCGAATAGCCTAGCTTGATGAACTGGAATGGCCCCATGGCCAGTGTAAATTTGATTAATGAAGAAGTTATCTTCGAGCCTACCAACGCTCACCGATGGAAAGAAATCAGACGTAAGGGAATTCCTATGCTGACCCGGCCGAAGCCATACAGCCACTGATTAATGGTCGCTTTGACAGCTCTCCGAACTCAGACTCGAAGTTCCACAGTTCCGAAGCACGTCATCCGTTCTAGACAGCTCAACTCCTCCGCTCACTCCTCGCTCGCCTCGGGGGACCGTCACGAACCGGACCAACCAGGAAGTCTCCTAACAGCAACAGTCGTCTGGGCTCGCAAACACGTCTCTGCCAAATTTTGAACTATTTCCTGAGTTCCTCGGGCTCGCTCTCTTTCGTGTCCTTTATTAATAAATAGGTTACAATGAGAAAATGAATAAAACAATAAGTTACAATGAATGAAAAGGTTACATAGAAAATATATACAGTATATACAATCAAACAGCTTCTTCTGTCGTAAGAGCCTTGCAGCGGTCCACCAACTCGATAAGTCCCGTCCTAGAGAGTTCAGAGTTCATCAGGTTTTGAAGTCCCACCGTGAGAAAGTTGTGGGGGAAGTATCTTGTTCTGATGTCTTCCATCAATTCGCATTCGTAGATGAGATGATTGACGTCTCCATTGTCTTCGCTACACCAGCAGATGTCCGTTCGATCGAAGAACCTGTTGAGGTAGCTCGGGAACACTCCATGTTGAGTAATCAGCTGGTTGAGTTGGAAGCAGCCATGAATTCTGTTGAAGGTCACCTTCGGTATGATCTTATAGACGACCCTGCCGTTAGAAGAATGATCCCAGGAGTCTTGCCAGGAATTGAGGACTTCCTTCTTAAGCTTCTTCTTAATGTTGCCTATTGAAGACTTGCAATAAAAATCCACTTGATCTTTTCTTGTAGCGTCCTTAGCCAGTCCATCTACAACCTCGTTGTAATATTCTCCGGCGTGGGCCCGAACCCATTGAAGATTAATCCTCTTGCAGGAGTGTCGAATGGCATGCTGAAGTTCTTCTATTTCTCTTGTTCTAACAGGATTGCAGATTGCCGCCAGAGCTGATTTCGAGTCTGATCTAATAATGGCCATCATTGTGGTTTGAGAGGTCGATATACCGGATGGCATCAGCAATAGCTCGAACTTCGGCGTTGTAGACCGATGCTTCGTCGTTGAGCCTCTGTTGGATCTCAGCTACAACTCTATTGTCTTCTACAGCAATGAAGGCGTATCCCACTCTGCCTTGAAGCTTGGATCCGTCAGTATAAAGAAGAAGTCCTGAGTCCTCCTCTGTGTTGTTGCTCCAGTTGATGTCCAAAAGGTCCCAAGGTGGATCAAATGAAGTGATCTTCCAGTTGATGTCCTCGAATGCCACAGCCTCGTCCAAGATGCCAATGGTTGCTCCTCTTTTGAGTTGGTAGATCTTCCAGAGACTTTCACAAGTAAGATGAACAGGAGGGATGCCAGTCAGGATCTGTAAAGCATCGGTGGAGACCGTTCTGAAGCATCTAGTGATCTTGAGCAATGCAGGTCTCTGAATGGAGTTCAGCATTCTAGAAGTTCTCTTGGTGCCATCCCACCAAATCTCAGCTCCATAGGTAATCTGTTTTTCCAAGATGGCATGGTATATCTTCTTTAGGATGTCTTCTCTTACGCCCCAGTTCGTGCCATGGATCCTGGAGAGTCTGGCAACGTTTGCAGCAACTTTCTCTTTTGTCTTCTTGAGATGTGGCACCCAATTCAACTTGTGGTCGAAGGTCACACCAAGGTATTTAACTTCCTTCTGGTATTGAAGTCTCTGGTTGTTGAGTTTGATGCTCGGGATTCTGGAGACTCTGCCCACACGCTTTATGATGGTAAACTGGCATTTGGAGATACTAAATTGAAGTCCATTGGCATGAGCCCAGTCTTCGAGTTTCTTCATCACTGGCATCACTCTGGTAGAAAACTTGTAGACAGCACTCTCTTTGATCAACACACACAAGTCGTCAGCAAAAGCTTGGATGGTCACGTATTCTTCTTCTTGCAGCACTTCATTAATCAGCATCAGCCAAAGTTTCGGCCCGAGACTGGATCCTTGGGGAACACCTTTTGTATAGCTCTTCACGTATTGTTCACATCTCACAGTCCTGGAGGAAATAAAGGAGAAGATGCTCTTCTTGAGAGACTCTGGAAGAGCGACATCATTTAGCTTCCTTCTGATAGCAACCCAGGAAGCGTTGTTAAAGGCTCCTTTGATGTCCAATACGATCATTAGAGTAGTCTTCTTTTCTTCGTCAGCTTGCTTCACGAACTTCAGGACGTTCTCCATGGCATGAAGAGTAGAGCGGTTTCTTCTGAATCCAAATTGAAGATGATGGTAGAAGTTAGTAGTCTCCAAGTAGTGATCCAGTCTTGCTGTAAGTATTCTATCGAAGATCTTGCCCCAGACAGGAAGCAGCGAGATAGGTCTGTATGAGTCCACTGAAGACAAGTCTTTATTTTCTTTAGGGCATAATACCACTTTGGCCGTCTTCCATTCTTCTGGGAAGTACCCATTGTTGTAGCAGCAATTAAATACAGCAGCAAACAACTTTGGGCACCTCTTGAACAGCGCTTCAAAGATCTCCTTTGGGATACCATCAAGTCCGGCAGCTTTATTGTTCTTCATTATCTTCAGCGTCTCTTTGATTTCTTTTTCCTTGATGTAGAAGTCCACAGCTGAAGGTTCCGGATTGGAGACTGGGATGTCTTCACTTGATGTTTGGAAGTGAGCGTCAATAATGGCTTTGATGGTCTCCTCTCTGCTCTTCGTCAAAGTGTTGTCTTCTTTGGAAACGAAGCAAAGGTTTTGCTTTCTCTTTACTTTGATGAAGTTTGAAGCCTTGTAGTATGGGGCACCTTCAAAAGTCTTTTCAACGTAGTCTCTGAAGCAACTCTGTTTCTTCTTAAGTATTCTTTTCTTGTAATTTGCTTCTTCCTTTTTGAAGACTTCTCTTCTTCTTCTTCTTTGCGTCTCGTCTCTCTCCTTCTGGTAGAGTCTTCGCAGGGCTTTCACTTTACTTCTTTGTGTTCTGAGGCTGTCATCCCACCAGGGCGCATTCTTCTTTTCCTTCTTAATTGTAGGTCTTAAGTTTTCTGTTGCTAATTGAAGTATCTTCTTTTGTGTTACAGAAATGATGAGGTTCAATTGAGTCACGTCAATATTCTCCCAGTCTTTAGAAGTCAGGAATTCTTCAGCTTCGTTCAGGAACTTCTCCCAGTTCAGTCTTCTAAGAGGAATCCTTGATGTTTTAGCTTCAGGAATCTTGGTGTAGAAGTCCAGTTCAAGCAAGTTATGGTCGCTAGTTGTGATGTCATCAGTCACCTTGAGATGAAGGTCGAAGTTGTGCAGATCTCTAGTGAAGGCTAAGTCAATCCAGCTGCTTCCTCTGATGCATTGAAATGTCGGCAGACTATGTGGGCTGTTCAGAATGTTGAGCTCATGCAAAATCATAAAGTCCAGAACACTCGTTCCTCTGTGATCCAATGGCCGTTGTCCCCAAAGTCTTGATTTGGCATTGAAGTCTCCCATCAGGATAATAGGTCCTTCAATACTTCTAATTAGGAGTCCAAGTCTTTCTAAGTCCGCATTGAGGTCACTTGAAGGGGAGCTATAAAAAGAAATAAAACAAAGAGTCCCAGACTCCAGTTGGAGTTGTGCAGCAGCAATGTTCGTGGAGACATGAAGAGTAGTGGCTTGGATATCCTTCGAAACCAAGATGGCCGCTTTCGGAGAGGTGGAGTTGCAGAAGATGCTGTATGATACAGGAAAACCAATAATGGAGTGGAGGTAGGTGTAGGGCTCGTTAATGGAAATAACTTGAAGTTTCTGAGAAAAAATAATCTGGGCAAGCTGAGCAGAAGCTGCTCTGGCATTGCCCAGATTTAGGTGCGCCATGCGCAAAAGCCTATTAACTATCCATAATTGGTGTTAGCCATTAGTGTCGCCTTCTCTTTGTCCCAGCACCTACACTCCTTGTCTTGACAGCTGTGCCTCGTGTCGAAGTTAGTCTTGTGTCTTCTATTATGTTCCATACAATTAATGCAGCTTGCTGTTGTAGCTTGACAGTCCTTCTTCAGATGTTCAGTACTTCCGCACTTCATGCAAGTCGTCTTTTGTTTACAATGCTTCCCGATGTGTCCAAAGCGTCCGCAGTTGAAACAAATGGTGGGTCTGATATACTCTCTGTAATTAGCTCTCTGCCATCCAATTCTAATCTTCTTGTTCTCCAAAAGGCTGATCACTCGGGGCTCTAACTCCACAATCCAATTTCTTCCTCCATTACGGGCTCTGTAACTGGTCTTAATGGAAATTTCTTCAGGCTGTACTCCTTCATTATATTCCACAATGAGAGACTTCAATTCCTCTTTGTCTATATCAGCGGCCACGTCATAAATTACCATCTGGGGCTTGCGTCTTTTGGGTCTATCAATCTTGTATTCTCCAATCAGGTCGTTCGCTTTCTTCAATTCTGTTGAGAACTTCTCTGCTTCCGCTTCCGTTTGTGTGGTGATAACAACTCCTCCTCCGGCAATTCTCTTCATTCCTTCAACTGTGACTTGTATTTCTTTCGGTTTCACGTTCTTCTTAATGTCGTGAATCGTAGCTTCGCTGGACTGATCTGCTTTCGGTTTCACAATTACTGCATATGTCGTCTTCACTCTCGGTCGGCTCCTGCTTCTCGACTTCGGTTTTTGCTCTGAGGTGATATCAGCATAAGTCCGTCCTGCTGGCTCTTGCTTCTGGAGTTGTCCTTGTAGCGCTGCAATCTTGTTGCTCTGCTCTATGAAAACTCGCATCATCAACTGCAATTCCTCCTTCAACTTGTTCTTTTGTGCTGCCCGGATGTCCTTGGCAAGTAGAATCTGCAACATGGTCGTCTGATGATGTAGCGCTCTCGAGATGAAGTCTCCTTCTGCTGCTGCTGCCTCTTCTGGAATTTCTGCTAAGTTCGAATCTGCAATACTTAGCGTTTCCTGCTGCTGGTCTTCATTGAATTCTGCCATGGTGGCGGAAGGAATTCGATTCTAAGAAACTTAGAGAAAAAAAAGGAGAAAAAGAAGAAAGTTGGAAATCTGGTAAACCAGAATTCCCGCTAAGTGCTCAGGAGGCAAAACTTAGCACAAAATTTTAGTGATAAAAAAAGGGTATTTGGGAAAGACCCAAACACCCAAAAGAGTTGCCCTGAAAAGGACAGTTGTTCGAGTTGTGTTGGCCTAGCAAATCACAAAGGACTACTAGTTTCCCAGCCGGTACCACGTGGAGGTACAACTCTCGTGCTCAACGCAGCGAAATGAGAAAATAAGCAAACTCACGTAGCCTTTTGAATGGCTGCTCCGCGCGGATAGACTCTGGGCCTTTGTCCGGGGAGATCGCAAAAATCACAATTTTCTCACAAAGTCGCGTTTGGCACACCGGCCAATCAGACGATAAGGGAATTCCTAAACTGTCCTAGCCTAAGCCATGCAGTTACTGATGATTGATCGCTTTGACAGGTCTCCAACCCTGCACTCGAAGTTCCTCAGTCCGGAGACACCTTTTCCGTTCTAGTCCGCACACCTCAACCGCTCACTCCTCGCCCGTCCGGGTGACCGCCACGAACAGGACCAACCAGGAAACCGCTTCAGGAACTCAATGCTCTGACGACACTTAATCTGGGTCCGCAAACACGAAACTGTTGAATTTTGAAGTTTTCCTGGTTCGAAGTGCCCTGCGTGTCTGACTTTATTGATAAACAAACATACATACAAATGAGATAATACATAAAAGAGGTACAGTGAATTATATACAATATATACAGTGGTTTCAATCTTCTTCGAGAGAGATGGTCTTGCATCTGTCGACGATCTGTCTAAGTCCATTCCTTGACTTGGTCGAGTTCAGTAGGTTCTGGAGGCTGACGTTCTTGTAGTTAGCTGGGAATTGTCGTTCTCGGATGTCTGTCATTAGGTCGCAGTTGTAGATGAGGTGTTGGACGTCGCCTGTGATGTCTGCGCACCAACATCTGTCGGGATAGCTGAAGAACCGGTGTCTGTATGCTGGGAAGACTCCATGCTGTGTAATTAGCTGGTTCAGGTTGAAGTCCCCATGCGTCCTGTGATAGCTGACTTGAGGAATGAGCTGGTGTACTACTCTGCCTTTTGTTGAGTTGTCCCAGGAAATTTGCCATTGCTTGAGTGTGTGGTCGCTGATCTTCTTTCGCACTTGCTGTTTGGAGAGCTTGCAGGTGATGTCGATTTCATTCTTGTTTGTTGCTCTTTTTGCGAGTTGATCCACCATCTCGTTGTATTGTTCACCGGCGTGTGCTTTGACCCAGCGAAGGTGGATGACCTTGTCCGTGTTCTTCAGCATATGACGGATTTCCTCTATGTCTTTTGTTCGACTTTGTCTGCAGATGGCGTCCAATGCAGATCTGGAGTCGGACTTGATGACTGCTGTATTGTAGTTGGAGTACTCTATGTGTCGGATGGCTTCCGCTATTGCTTGGACTTCCGCATTGAAGACTGTCGCCTCGTTGTTGAGTCTTTGTGTTACTTCTGCTGTAATGTGGTCTCCTTCTATGGCGATGAAAGCATATCCTACTCTGTCGTTCATCTTTGATCCATCAGTGTAGATCTTAAGTTCTGTGTTGACTTCTCTGTCGTCCTTCCAGGTGATGTCGAGTTGGTCCCATGGTGGGTTGTTGATGGTAATTTCCCAGTTGACTAATTCACCGTCCAGGGCTTCATTGTTGAGGTCCACGACTTTGTGCTCTTTGAGTTGTTGCATCTTGTAGTGACCGTCGCATACAAGATGAATGGGAGGAACTCCTGAGAGGACTTGTAGCGCGTCTGTGGAGACAGTCCGGTAACATCGGGTGATCCTTAGTAGAGCTGGCCTCTGGATGGTGTTGAGGATTCTCTGCATTCTTTTTGTGCCGTCCCACCAGATTTCGGATGCGTAGGTAATTTGCTTCTCAATGATGGCTCTGTAGATCATTTTCATGATGTGTTCTCGAACTCCCCAGTTGCTCCCTTGCACTCTAGACAGGCGGGCTACGTTGGCTGTGATCTTTTCCTTGAGGTTATGAAGATGAGGAACCCAGTTCAGTTTGTTGTCGAACGTGACTCCGAGATACTGGACTGCTTTCTGGTATTGGAGTTTGTGTCCACAGAGTTGGATGCTTGGTATCCTTGTGACTCTTCCTCTTCTCTTAATGATGGTATACAGGCATTTCTTTATGTTGAATTGGAGACCGTTGTTATTTGCCCAGTCCTCCAATCTTTGCATGATAGGTGCCGCCTTGTCTGTGAACTTGTAGACCGCGCTGTCCTTTAGTAGAATGCAGAGGTCGTCAGCGAAGGCTTGGATAGTGACATCATCTTCCTCCATGAGTACCTCGTTGATGAGGAGTAACCATAGCTTGGGTCCAGACTGGAGCCCTGGTGTACTCCTTTGTTGTAGACTTTGCTCGTTGTTTCACATTGAACTCTTCTGTTGGTGATGAACGATGATAGACACTTCCTCAGGTAGTCGGGGATGTTGATGCCTTCTAGTTTCTCTCTGATGACCGTCCATGATGCGTTATTGAACGCGCCCTTGATGTCCAGAACCACCATTAGTGTGATTTGTTTCTCTTGGTCGGCTCTCTTGATGAAGTTCAGGACGTTTTTCATTGCCAGGATCGTTGAGTGACCTCGTCTGAATCCGAACTGGAGTTTGTTGTAGTATTGTGTCTCTTCTAGGTAGTAGTCCAGTCGAGCTGTGAGGATCCTATCCATGATCTTGCCCCAGACAGGAAGTAGAGAGATCGGCCTGTATGAGTCAGCTTCTTTCATGTCCTTGTTTGGTTTAGGACAAAGGACGATGTTCGCAGTTTTCCAACAGTCCGGGAAGTAACCATGCTGAAGACAGGTGTTGAAGACTCTGATGAAGGGCTCCGGGTATTTCTTGAAGATGGCTTCTAAGATCTCCTTGGGGATTCCGTCCGGGCCTGCTGCTTTGTTGTTGTGCATCTTTCGAAGTGTTTCCTCTATTTCTTTCTTCTTGATCTCTGTGAAGTCGTTGATTGGCAAGAGATCTGGTTCTTGATACTCTTCGTCCGTCAGCTGGAAGTGTGCATCCATGATGGTTGCTATTGTGTCTGCTCTGGTCGCTGTTAGTGTTCCGTCTGCCTGGTGAACCATGCTCATAACCTCTCTTCTTTTGATTTTGACGAAGTTGGAGGCTTTGTAGTAGGGTCTGTCGTCGAATGTCTTCGTTATGAAGTCTTGGAAGCTGCGCTGCTTGGCTGTTAGGATTTGTAACTTGTAGCGTTGTTGTTCCCTTTTGTAGGTGCTCCTGAAGTTGGCTCTGTGCTCTGGGTCTTCCTCTCGTTGGAATCGTCTCCGTAGCGCTCGAACTCTGTTACGTTGACTTTTCAGCTCTGCATTCCACCAGGGGGCGTTCCTCTTTTGTTTATTCTGCTTTGGTCGAGTGTTCCTTGTCGCTGTGTCCATGATGTCCTTTTGGATGGTGGCGATGGTATTGTTTACATTCCTGATGGTGATGGGTGTCCAATCTGTCGATTCCAGCTTTGCTATGACGTCGCTGAGGAAGCTGTTCCAATTCAGCCTGTGAAGAGGGAACCTTGAGTAGCACACTGTGGATGTCTTCTCATTGATTGTGAGTTCTAGCAGATTGTGGTCGCTGTTGGTGATGTCATCTGTGATGGTCAGAGTTGGTTCAAACTCTTCCATGCTGCGTGTAAGTGCCAGGTCAATCCAGCTTGAGCCTCTACTGCACTGGAACGTGGGGATGCTCTCTGGATTATTGAGGACTTGTAGATCTTGCTGGATCACAAACTCCGTGACGCTTGAACCTCGATGATCTAGTGGTCGTTGACCCCAGAGCCTCGACTTTGCATTGAAGTCTCCCATTATGATGAGTGGACCGGAGATGGCATTGACGACTTCGCTAAGAGCTGCAAGGTCTGCTTCGATGTTTCCTGAAGGGGAGCAGTAGATTGAGATGAAGTGGATCTTCTTGTCTTCCAGTTGGAGTTGTACTGCAACGATGTCTCTGGATACTAGGATGGATGTGGACTTGATGTTGGGCGATGTCAAGATGGCTGCTCTTGGACTTTCTCTGGAACTGATGATTGAGAATGAAACCGGGAAACCGATGATAGAGTGTTTGTAGGTGAAAGGCTCGTTGAGTGATAACACTTGGTAGTTTCTTGAGAGGATCTCCTGGGAAAGTTGTGCAGAGGCTGCACGAGCGTTACCCAGGTTTAGGTGCGCTATGCGAAGTGAACTGCTGCTAAGCATAGATGGTCTTGGACATCATAGCTGCTCTTTCTTTCTCCCAACACCTACATTCTCTATCATGACAGCTGTGCTTGGTGTCAAACTTGGAGTTGAACCTTCGGTTGTGTTCCTCACAGTTGATACATCTTGGGGTGGTCGCTTTGCAGTCCCTCTTTAGGTGATCTTGGGCTCCACATCTCATGCAGCTGGTCTTCTGTCTGCAGTGTTTACCGATGTGTCCGAATCTCCCGCAGTTGTAGCAGATCGTCGGCTTCAGATATTCTCTGTAGTTGGCCCTCTGCCAGCCGATGGTGATCTTCTTCCTCTCCATCAGTGGGATGATGCTCGGTTCAATCTCAACAATCCAATTGTGGCCTCCGGACTTTGCCTTGTATTTCTTCACAATGCTGAAGTTCTCTGCCGTGAAACCTTCGTTGTGCTCTATGATGGATGTCTTCAACTCATCAGCGTCGATGTCACTTGTGATGTCGTAGATGATCATCTGGGGCTTGCGTCTTCTTGGTCTGGCTACTTGGTAGTCTCCAATCATCTGTTCAGCTTTTTGAAGTTCTTGTGTGATCTTCTCTGCTTCTTCTGCCGTCTTGGTTATTACAGCGATCCCTCCTCCTGCGATCTTCTTCACGTTTTCCACGACGACGTCGATCTTCTTTGGCTTCACGCTCCTCTTGATATCATGAAGTGTGGCATCGCTGGACTGGTCGTTCTTCGGTTTTACGATAACAGCAAAACTTGGTTTCGCAGCTGCTGGTCTGGATCTGCTCCTGGTCCTCTGCGTCTTCTTAGCTGTGACCTCTGCGTATGAAGTTGAAGTCTTCTCAATCATCTGGAGTTGTCCTTGGAGTTGGGCGATCTTGTTGGATTGCTCAATGAAGACCTTCATCATCTTCTCCAGCTCGTCTTTTAACTTAGATTTCTGTGCTGCTCGAATGTCCTTTGCTGCCAGGATCTGGAACATGTTGGACTGGTGGTGGATCGCTCTGGAGATGAAGTCTCCGTGGTCTGCAGTCTCTCCTCCTTCATTCATCTCTGCAACGTTGAGATCGACGACACTCTGAATTTCTGAGTTCACGTCCTCTGGAACCTCTGCCATGGTGGCGGAAGGAGTTCAAATCTATGAAAAATAGACAAAAAAAGAAAGGAATCTGAAGAATCAGACTCCACTCTAAGTGCTCAGAGAGCAAAACTTAGCAAAAAACTTTGCTGATAAAAAAAGTTTGGTATTTGGGAAAACCCAAATACCCAGCAAAAGAGCTTGCCCTGAAAAGGGCAGTTGTTCGAGTTGTGTTGGCCTAGCAAATCACAAAGGACTACTAGTTTCCCAGCCGGTACCACGTGGAGGTACAACTCTCGTGCTCAACGCAGCGAAATGAGAAAATAAGCAAACTCACGTAGCCTTTTGAATGGCTGCTCCGCGCGGATAGACTCTGGGCCTTTGTCCGGGGAGATCGCAAAAATCACAATTTTCTCAAAAAGTCGCGTTTGGCACACCGGCCACCAGACGATAAGGGAATTCCTGTACTGACCTAGCCTAAGCCATGCAGTCACTGATAATTGGTCGCATTGACAGATCACCAAACTCTGTACTTGAAGTTTCACAGTTCAGAAGCACCACATCCGCTCCAGTCTGCACAACTCCTCCGCTCACCCCCCGCACGCCGCTGGGGGACCGCCAGGAACCGGACCAACCAGGAAGTCTCCTAACCACAACGTCAGCTGGGTTCGTAAGACCGAATTTCCTGTGTCCCGTCGCCTCTCGATCTTTATTAATAAACAAACAATTACAAAGGTGAGGAGTAAAATACAAAACAGGTTACAAAGAGATATATACATTATATACAATTAATTAGACGTCTTCATTCTTGAGTGTTCTGCAGCGTTCCATTATTTCTCGAAGTCCATTAGCCGACTTGGTTGAGTTGAACAGGTTCTGTATGGGGACTTCTTTGAAATTCGCTGGAAAACTTCTCTGTCGGATATCTTCCATCAGGTTGCAGTTGAAGAGGATATGATCTGCATCTCCGTCCACGTGTCCACACCAGCATCTTCCTGATTCGTCGAAGAATCTCTGCCAATAGGAAGGGAAAGCTCCATGATGGGTGAGAATCTGGTTCAGCAGGAAGTCTCCATGGATTCTTCTGATGTTGACCTTGGGGATGATGTTGAAGGTGACTCTGCCTGTGGTTGAAGTGTTCCATCTGTTCTGCCAAGATGTTAGAATCGAAGACTTGATCAATTTCTTGACTTGATGGGTGGACATCTTGCATCTCTCGTCAATGGTCGGTCTTTTGGTTGCCTCCTTAGCCAGCTGGTCTACTCTTTCGTTGTATTGTTCTCCAACGTGGGCCTTTGTCCATCGTAGTTGCACATCCTTGTTTGAAGTCCTGATCATGTGTCTGATGACCTCCACTTCCTTCGTGAGACTTGTTGCAGATCGCGTTGAGGGCGGCTCTTGAGTCAGATCGTATCAAAACCTTCTCCTTTGTTGAGTAGATAAAATGACGAACTGCTGCTGCGATGGCCTTGATCTCTGCATTGTAGACTGTTGCTTCATCATTTAGACGTTGCTGGATCTCAGTGATGATGTTGTTATCTTCAATATCGATGAAAGCAAAACCAACTCGATTGTCCAGCTTAGCTCCATCTGTATACATCAGCGTGGTGAAGTTGTTGTCCTCTTCTCTGTCCTCCCATCCTAAGTCCAGATTCTGCCATGGCGCTTCAAAATAAAGAGAAGGCCAATCCACGTCTTCTGGGTTGATGATGACGTCACTTGCATCAATGGTGTCTTGAAGTCGAAGTCTGTGAAGCTTGGAAAGATTTTCGCAGATGATGTCAATCGGGGGGATACCAGCAAGAATTTGAAGTGCGTCAGTTGGTGCTGTTCTGTAGCACTTGGTGATTCTGAGGAGTGCAGGTCTCTGTATAGAGTTGAGAAGTCTTGACATCCGCTTCGTGCCATCCCACCAGATTTCGGCTCCGTAACTTATCTGCTTTTCAATAACTGCATGGTAGATCTTTTTCATGACGTCAGGAGTTGCTCCCCAGTTGTTACCTTGGATCCTGGAAAGCCTGGCGATGTTTGCTGTCACTTTGTCTTTGAGCTGGTGAAGGTGGTTCGTCCAGTTTAACTTGTTGTCAAAGATGACACCTAAGTACCTGATGGCTTGTTGGTACTTTAGTTTTCTTCCTTGAAGAGTGATGCTCGGGATCCTTGATATTCTTCCTCTTCTCTTGATGATAGTAAACTCGCACTTATTGTGGCTGAATTCAAGTTGGTTTCTTTCAGCCCAGTCAGCAATTGTCTTCATGATGGGTTCAGCAGTCTTGGTGAATTTGTAAACTGCACTCTCTTTCATCAGGATGCAAATGTCATCTGCAAATGCTTGGATGATGAAGTCATCTGTCTCCTGAAGAATCTCATTGATGATCATCAGCCAGAGTTTGGGACCGAGACTGGAACCTTGTGGGACTCCTCTGTTGTACCATTTCCTGTATTCTTCACATTGTACTTGTCTTCTGTTGATGAAGGAGAAAAGGATGTTCCTAAGGTAGGTAGGAACCTTTGCTTCAATAATCTTCTCCTTGATCTTGCTCCAGGAAGCGTTGTTGAATGCTCCTTTGATGTCGAGTACTATCATCAGTGTGGTCTTCTGTTCTCTTTCTGCTTGAAGAATGAAGTTCTTGACATTTTCCATCGCCATTGTTGTAGACTTGTGTTGACGGAAACCAAACTGGAGAGGATGAAAGAAGAAGGAGTCTTCAAGATGAAAGTCCAATCTTGTTGTCAGTATCTTGTCTAGAACTTTGCCCCAGACAGGAAGCAGGCAAATGGGACGATATGAGTCAGCATTGGACGGATCCTTGTTGGCCTTTGGGCAGAGTACCACTTTTGCTTTCTTCCAACATTCAGGAAAGTAACCAAGACGAAGGCAGGAGTTGAACAAAGTTAAAAATAGATTCTTCTTAAGTTTGAAGACCTTCTCGAGTATTTCTTTGGGAATACCGTCTTCACCTGGAGCCTTGTTGTTGTTCATCTTCCTGAAAGTGGCATCAACCTCTTTGAATGAGATGGCAGGAAAGTCTGTCTGGCATTCATCTGGAGAATCATCATCTGCTGGCATGTGCTGAAAGTGGGCATCAATGATGGCACGAATAGTGGAGTCTTTATCCAAAGTGCTAGTACCGTCTTGAAGTCGAATGGCACCAAGAACTTCTCTTCTTTTTAACTTAAGAAAGTTAGTGAGCTTGTGGAAAGGTTCGCTTGAGAAGGAAGAGTCGATGAATTCTTGGAACTTCTTCTTCTTTGTGAAGTTGATCATCTGTTTGTATCGTGCCAGTTGGCATTTGTAGATGTTCTTCAAGTGGCATCTCCTTTGGTCATCTCTTTCCTTTTGGAATCTTCTTCTATGAGCTCTAACTTGGCTTCTAAAAACTTGAAGTTGAGGAGTCCACCAAGGGGCGTTTCTTTTATTCTTCAACATTGCTGGTCTGATGTTGGCATATGCCAGATCCAGGATTTTCTTCTGAGTTTGCAGAATTATGGCATCTATCTCTTCTCTGGTCTCTTCTCCAGTGGCATCAGGGAGTGTTGAGTCAGCAACTTCTGTCAAAAAAGGAGTCCAATTAAGACGCTGCAGAGGAAGTCTTGTACTGGTAACAGGTGGCATTTCAAATGCCAGTTCAAGTTCAATCAAGTTGTGATCGCTGCAGGTGATTTCGTCCAAAACCTTGAAGTTGAAGTTCTTGGCAAGTTCAAAGTGGCATATGGCAAGATCAATCCAGCTGGAGCCCCTGCTGCAGTGGAAAGTGGGAGGGCTGTCTTCATTGTTCAAAACCAAAAGGTTAAAAGAAGAAACAAAGTCGATTACACTGCATCCTCTGTGGTCGAGGGGGCGTTTGCCCCAAAGTCTCGACTTGGCATTAAAATCACCCAAGATGATGGCTGGCATCTGGCATTTGATGATGAAGTCACCAATCTTCTGCAAGTTGATTCCAATGTCTTCAGTAGGTGCGCAGTAGACAGAAATGGCACAGATGGTTCTTGAATTCCAAACAAAAGAGGCAGCAACAAAGTCTTTTTCGGCATGGAGTAGAATGGCATCAACTTCTTTGTCTATCAGCAGCGCAGCACGTGGTTTCTCCTTGGAACTTAGAATTCTGATGGAGTTGGGAAATCCTGTAATGAGATGATTGTAGGTGTGTGGTTCGTTAATTGAAATAATCTTGATTTCTCTTGAAAAAATAATCTGGGCAAGCTGGGCAGAAGCTGCCCTGGCATTGCCCAGATTTAGGTGCGCCATGCGCAAAAGCCTAAGTCTATTGTTCATATTGGGTTCTAGCCATTATGGCCGCATTCTCATTACCCCAACACCTACAATCCTTTGAAGCACAGCTGTGGTTAGTTTCGTATTTGGACCGGAACTTCAGGTTATGCTCTTTGCAGTTGATACAAACTTCCACTTTCGATTTGCAGTCTCGTCTCACGTGGTCTTCTTCTCCGCATCTGGTGCACGTGGTCTTGTGTCTGCAGTTTCTTCCAATGTGTCCTAATCTTCCACAGTTGAAGCATCTGGTTGGTCGAATATATTCGCGATAACTTACCCTCTGCCAGCCAATTGTGATCTTCTTGTGCTCGAGATGTTGGATTACTTTCGGTTCCAGTTCCACAATCCAGTTTGTTCCTCCAGACTTGGCCTTGCAACTCGAAACTACTTGAATATCTGCTACTTCAATTCCTTCATTGTTTTCCGAGATCAAATTTCTAAGTTCTTCTTTTTCAATATCTTTATAGACATCGTATAACACCATCTGTGGTCTTCTCAACTTCGGCTGGGCGACTTCATACTCTCCAATCACTGCTTTCGAATCTTGAAGGAACTTAGTCATACGCTCCGCCTCTGCTTTCGTCTGAGTGTTGATCACAACTCCTCCTCCTGAAATTTTCTTCAAATTTTCGATGGAGACTTGGACTTCTTTCGGCTTGATGTTCTTCTTGAGGTCATGGATGGTGGCTTCGCTGGATTGAGCGGACTTCGGCTTCACGATGACAGCAAAAGATGGTTTCACCACTGGTCTGCTTCTGCTCCTGTTCCGACTTGTCTTTTTCTGGACTGCTGCCTCTGCGTAAGTTGGGGACTTCTTCTCCGTCATGCTGAGCTGGCCTTGGAGCATTGAGATCGTGTTCGCTTGCTCGATGAAAACTCTCATCATTTTTTGAAGTTCTTCTTTCAGGCTCGTCTTCTGCGCCACTCTGAGATCTTTGCTGGACAGGATCTGCATCATAACTCCTTGGTGATGAAGTGCTCTGGCGATAAAGTCCTCCTTCTCGATGTGTTGATCGGCGTCGTGGTCCTGGGTCATAATCTCCGGGATACTTGCAGTTTCCATCGTCTGGTCCTCGTGGACTTCGGTCATGGTGACAGAAGAAAATTCAATTCCTTGAAAAATCACAAAAAAAGAAAGGAAACTGGAAAACCAGTCTCCACGCCAAGTGCTCTAGGAGCAAAACTTAGCAAAAAATTTTTGTGATAAAAAAAGGGTATTTGGGAAAACCCAAACACCCAATAGTTTGCCCTGAAAAGGACAGTTGTTCGTGTTGTGTTGGCCTAGCAAATCACGAAGGACTACTAGTTTCCCAGCCGGTACCACGTGGAGGTACAACACTCGTGCTCAACGCAGCGAAATGAGAAAACAAGCAAACTCACGTAGCCTTTTGAATGGCTGCTCCGCGCGGATAGACTCTGGGCCTTTGTCCGGGGAGATCGCAAAAATCACAATTTTCTCACAAAGTCGCGTTTGGCACACCGGCCTACCAGACGATAAGGAGAATTTCCTATACCGACCCAGCCAAGGCCATACGGTGACTAACGACTGGTCGCTGCGACAGTCGTTGCTCCACCACTTCACCACGGACAACTCCTGGAGCACCTCAACTCCGGAATTCCACCTAGTCGGGACGTACCGTCCGCGCCCAGCTAGCCCTGTTACGATCCGGAGGACCGAGAGTCGCCGTGGAAATTTGCCTAACATTCCAAATCTGGAAAACCTACTAATTACTGAGAATGACTCCAATCTGAGTCTTTAAAATCCAATTCAAATTCAATTTAGAATATTGCCACCATAATGAGTCTACTGAGCCAATCCTGCGGGTGCCAACCGCACTTTATTGAAAAAACAAATATACATTACAGAACAAGAATATTTACAAGATTATTTACAAGATATATACAATTTACAAGAGTTCTTCCATACATAAAACCAGACTTCTTTCCATAATATGTTCCAGTCCAACTCTGCTCTTGGGCGATGAACAAAGTAGTAATAAGTCCACATCTTCAAAATTTCTTGGAAAGTAATTGTCTCTGATTTCTTTAAACACACTGCACTCGTAGATGACGTGTTGAAGGGACCCAACTTCTTCACGACACCAGCACATCTCTTCCTTCTTGAAGAACCTTGCTTGGTAAGTGGGAAATGCACCATGTCCACTCAATACCATGTTCAGGAGGAACCTGGCTTGACATCTGAGGGTGTTTACCTGGGGAATGATGTTATGGGTGAGTCTTCCTTTTTCTGAATTGTCCCAAAGGACTTGCCACTGTTTCAGTTTTTCTTTAAACAGGAGAGCCTTGACTCTCGAGATAGAGATTTTGACAGTTAAATCAATTTCAGACTTTTGTGTGGCCTTTTTTGCCAGACCATCCACTATCTCATTGTATAACTCCCCGTCGTGGGCTTTCACCCAGGTAAACCGATAATTCTTATTTGATGAGGTAATGATTCTCCTCACATCCTGAGCCAATCCTATCGGCAAGTAGTTACCGATAGCTTGTAGCGCGGACATTGAGTCCGATTTTATGGTAGCACTACCAAATGGGCTTCTTTCGAACGCAGTAACTGCGTCTAAGATAGCCACTAGCTCAGCTTGAAAGACTGAGGCTTCATTATTGAGCCGGAGCATGGTGCTTTCAATAATCTCTCGATTTTGTACCAGAATGTGGGCAGAGCCTACTTGGTTGCTCATCTTAGAACCATCCGTGTATAGGAGACAATCGTCATCCCTGGTCCTAGAATCATTGCAATTAATTTCAGTTCTTCCCCAAGGAGGGACTTCAGATATGCAAGGCCACTCTACCTGGTCAGGGTAGATCGGATCACCGCCAACGTCAATGCAGGAGCCAAGGTATCTAAGTTTGAACATCTTTTGTTGATATTCACATTTGAGGTGGAGGGGTAAGGTACCGGCTAGAACTTGGACTGCTTCCGTGGAGACAGTCCTATAACATTTTGTTATCTTAATAAGGGGAATCCTCTGAATGGAGTTGAGGTCCCGTATCATCCGTCTAGTACCAGTATACCACACCTCAGACCCGTAAAGGATCTGTCTCTCGATGACTGAGAGATAAATTTGTTTAAAAAGGTTTCCACTGACACCCCAAGTGGCTTTGCTAATCCTGCATAGACGGGCCATGTTGGTCAAGACCTTCGTTTTCGTATTGGTCAAGTGGCTAGTCCAAGTTAAATTGTTGTCAAAGACAATACCCAGGTAGGTTACCTCTTTCTTATATTTCAGCGGCTGACCGCAGAACTTGATGGGAGGAATCCTGCTGATGATCTTCTTATTCTTGAAGATGGTGTATTCACACTTGCCGGTGCTGAACTTCAATCCATAGGTCTTCGCCCAATCTTCCAACTGCTGCAAGATGGGAATGGAGGATTTAGTGAACAGATAGGCTGCCGAGGCTCTGATTAGCACGCATATGTCATCGGCAAAGGCTTGGATCAAGTGGTGCTCGGTGCTGCCCAATATCTCATTAATAATTAATAGCCAAAGCTTCGGCCCAAGGCAGGAACCCTGTGGAACTCCAGAGGAGTAGGCCGTACGGTAATTCTCACAATTTACCGTTCTGTCTCTAATAAAGTTTGTGAGACATTTTTTGAGATAATCAGGAATCCTCAGATTCGAGATTTTACTTCGGAGGTCAGACCACCTCACTGAATCAAATGCACCTTTGATGTCGAGCACCACCATCATAGTTAACATGTTATTATGTTTAGAGTCCTCAACAAACCGAATGACGTTCTGCATGGCTAACAGAGTGGACTTTCGCTTCCTGAAGCCGAACTGAAGTTCGCTCAGGTGTCGCTGTTCTTCTAAGTAGAAATCAAGTCTACTAGCTAGCAGCTTATCCAGCATCTTCCCCCACACTGGTAGGAGACAAATAGGGCGGTAAGAGTCGGGCAACGAGGGATCTTTCTTAGGCTTCGGAACCAGAACCACATTTGCAACTTTCCAGCAAGCTGGGAATATTCCGTGTTTGAGACAGATGTTAAAGATGTGTACAAACAAGGATTTTTTAACATTGTACAGTTCCATTAGTACTTCAAGGGGGAGTTTATCAACTCCAGCGGCTTTTCGCTTGGCCATACTCTTAATAATAGTGTCAATCTCAGGGATGTTCGTCGGCTCGAACTCCTCTTCTTCTGTCGGTCTTCCACCTCCGTCTTCTTCTGTGTCCTCAATTTTGAAATGATAACTAATTATTTCTTTGATCGTATCATCCCGAGAGGAGGTCATCCCACCGTCCTCTCTTTGGATCAGGCAATTAATAGCGCGCCTGCTCCGATTGACAAAATTTGAAATGTTAAAGTATGGGCCAGCGTTTAGTTGGTTATTAATATAATTTCTGAAGCTGGAACGTTTGGCTGTTAGGATCTGTCTTTTGTAAGTGGCAAGTTCCCTTCGAAACCTGGTCCGTTTTTGGGCCCGAAGGTCCACGTCATCCTCGTTTTGGAATAGCCGACGAAGGGCCCGAACTCTTTCTCTGAACGTTAAGTTCATTACTCCACCAGGGGGCATTCCGCTTAGAGCAAACGACCTTGGATCGGGTGTTCTTACGTGCAATACTCAACAGTTCTGCCTGTAACTCCATAATGTTACCATTGATATTATCAATAACAATTTCACCTAAGTGAATCCTACTGGCAAAATCTTTAATGTCACGTCTAAGTCCTTTCCACAGAACCCTGTGCAAAGGGATACCTTGGTATTCCTCCGCTGTGATTTCGGGACCCAAAGCAACCTGTAATAGGTTGTGATCACTCGCGGAGATGTGATCTTTAACCGAAAGTTCAAGATTGAATTCCGTCATGTCCCGAGCCATCACCAGGTCCACCCAGCTGCGCCCTCGACTAGATAAGAAGGTCAGCGAGCAAGGGTCATTCAGTATTGAAGGACCATGCAGGATGGAGAACGAGATGAGGATATCACCTCGAAAATCCTGTGGAAGTTCGCCCCATAATCTGGACTTAGCATTAAAGTCGCCCATTATAATTGACGGTTTTCCGTCATACTTATTAAGTAGATCACCCAGCAAATCGAGAGTTACATTTAGATCTTCCGATGGGGAGCAGTAAACCGAGTAAAGCACTAAAGTGTTCCCATTAAAGATCCATTCAATAGCCACCAAGTCTCTATGGCGGAACAGGCACGTGACCATGAGATCCTTTCTGATCACAAAAGCTGCTCGTGGATTTGGTCCAAGAAAGACCAGATTGTAAGTTAGGGGAAACCCAGTAATGTCGCCATTTAACACATAGGGCTCGTTAATGGAGGAGATTAACAGCCCCGAAGCCTGGAGATCCTGAGCCAGCTGAGCAGAGGCTGCCCGCGCATGGCCCAGGTTAATATGAGCTACATAGGACTTTGTAGCGATGTTATTCATACTGAGTGCGAGAAATTAAGTTCTGCATTTCACTCCTCCAGCTTCGACAATCACGACTGAGACACGAATGCTTCGTGTCTAATTTTGTGTCAAATTTTTCATTAACTGTTGTACAATTAATGCACTTTTCGGATTTCGACTTACAATATTTACTAAGGTGCTTCCCCGATCCACATATGAGACAGCTAGTTTCATTTTGGCAATGTTTGCCGATGTGCCCGAACCGACCACAGTTGAAACAAAGTGTGGGTCGAACGTACTCACGGAATTGGATTCGCTGCCAGCCAATTTTGAGCTTTTGCCCATTCAGCTGCGCGAATGCCTGCTGTTCCACCTCCAAAACCCAATTGTTTCCTCTCTTCGAGGCAAACTTATGCCTAATCTGGAAGTCTCCCTCCTTCAGGACCTCCTCATTGTACTCTGTCAGGGCACTTTCAAGATCGGCTTTCTCGATGTCGGCAGATACATCGTAGATGATAATATGAGGCTTACGTTTTTTAGGTTTAAACACCTCGTAGTCACCGATCAATTTGTCCTTTAATTTGAACTCCTCTATGAGTTTATCGATGTCTTCCTCCTTTGAAGACTGAATCATTATTCCACCTTTGCTCAGGTGTTTGACCGACTGAATATCCACATTAACCTCTTTTGGGCTGATGTTGCTTTTTAAGTCATGCAACGTTGCCTTTGTGGATTGGTCCGCTTTTGGTTTAACAATCAATACGGCACTACTCTTTTTCGGTCCCTTTTTGGCAGGCTTGCCTGTGCTACTCTTAGTAGCCCTGCTTTTACTCTGTGCTCTTGGAGCACTAGCAACTGCGGCGTATGTCCCTTTGGTGGGCATACTTTCAATCTTCCCTTTTAGGAAGTTAATTTCATTGGACTGGTCGATCACGACCCGCATGAAGGATTGGAGTTCTTCCTTCAGCCTCATATGCAACGACTTCTTTACGTCGTGCCCTGAAATGAGCCGCATTAACTCTCCCTGATGCCTCAGGGCGCGGTCCATGAAATCACCAGGCTCCACCACCAGAGCTGGTTCTCCAGATTCCGTACCATTGACACTTTGAGTGTCGACTGAATCTTCAACTTCAGTCATGATGATTGGTCCGAGTTAGTTCTTAAAAGAACTGTTTGTTTGCTATCTTTTAGATACAATAGCAAAAGAGTTCTGTGACGTTCCGCACTTCAAAAGAAGCCCGGCCAGGTCCACTTGGCGGCAGTCACTAAGACCAATGGCGTACTTAGGTGACGGATAGACTCTAGGCCTTTGTCCGCACCAGTGAACTCACTTGAATAATCTCAAAAATCACGCCTGGCCTCCTGGCCGCCACCAGACGATAAGGGAATTCCTATGCTGCCCCGGCCGAAGCCATACAGCCACTGATAAATGATCGCTTTGACAGCTCTCCGAACTCAGACTCGAAGTTCCACAGTTCCGAAGCACGTCATCCGTTCTAGACAGCTCAACTCCTACGCTCGCTCCTCACTCGCCTCGGGGGACCGCTACGAATCCGACCAACCAGGAAGACTCCTATCAGCAACAAAGGACGACACTTGTCTGGGTTCGCAATCCCGAATCTGCATAATTTTGAACGTTTTCCTGCGTCCGGTGTCTCTGCCTTTATTAATAAGAAGATACAATTAATACATGAAAATAGGTGATACAATAGAAAGGTTACAAAGAATAAATATATACAGTATATACAATTAAACAGCTTCTTCTGTCAAAAGAGTCTTGCATCTGTCCACCAATACGATAAGTCCCGTTCGAGAGAGTTCAGAGTTCAGCAAGTTTTGAAGTCCCACCGAGAGGAAGTTTTTGGGGAAGAACCGAGTTCTGATATCCTCCATGAGTCTGCATTCGTAGAGTAGGTGATTAACATCTCCATTGTCTTCGCTGCACCAGCAGATTTCCGGTCTGTCGAAGAACCTGTTGAGGTAGCTCGGGAACGCTCCATGTTGGGTGAGAAGCTGGTTGAGTTGGAAGCAGCCGTGTACTCTGTTGAAGGTCACCTTGGGGATGATTCTGAAGACTACTCTTCCTTTAGTTGATTGATCCCAGGAGTCTTGCCAGGAGTTGAGGATTTCCGACTTTAGCTTCTTCTTGACTTTTCCAATTGAAGTCTTGCAGAAGTAGTCCACTTGTTCTCTCTTTGTAGCTTCCTTTGCCAGCCCGTCCACGATTTCGTTAAAGTGTTCACCAGCGTGGGCCCATTGGAGGTCAATCTTCTTGCTCGAATGACGAATGGCATGTTGAAGTTCTTCAATCTCCCTTGTTCTGTCAGGATTGCAGATAGCTGCTAGTGCTGACTTCGAATCTGATCGGATGATGGCTTCGTTGTGGCATGAGAGGTCGATGTACCGGATGGCATCAGCAATGGCACGAACATCAGCGTTATAAACAGATGCTTCATCGTTGAGTCTCTGTTGTATCTCTGCAACGATTTTGTTGTCTTCCACAGCAATACAGGCGTATCCAACTCTGTCTTGAAGTTTGGAACCATCTGTATAGAGAAGCAGTCCAGATAGCTCTTGAGTGTTGATGCTCCAATTGATGTCCAAGTGGTCCCACGGAGGTTCAAATGAAGAAATCTTCCAGTTGACGTCATCAAATGCCACCGCTTCGTCCAGTATGCCAATAGTTGCTCCTCTCTTGAGCTTGTAGAGCTTCCAAAGACTTTCGCAGGTTAGTTGGACAGGAGGAATGCCAGTCAGGATCTGAAGCGCGTCGGTGGATACTGTGCTGAAGCATCTTGTAATCTTAAGTAGTGCAGGTCTCTGAATGGAGTTCAGCATTCTGGAAGTTCGCTTGGTGCCATCCCACCATATCTCTGCTCCATAGGTTATCTGTTTTTCCAAGATGGCATGGTAAATCTTCTTCAGGATGTCTTCTCTTACTCCCCAATCTGTACCATGGATTCTGGAGAGTCTGGCGACGTTAGCAGCGACTTTTTCTTTTGTTCTCTTGAGATGTGGCACCCAGTTCAACTTGTGGTCAAATATTACTCCCAGGTATTTAACTTCCTTCTGGTATTGCAGTCTCTGGTTGTTAAGTCTGATGCTCGGGATTCTGGAGACTCTTCCAACTCGCTTGATAATGGTATACTGGCATTTGGAGATGCTGAATTGAAGACCATTGGCATGGGCCCAGTCTTCAAGCTTCTTCATCACTGGCTCCGCCGTAGCTGTAAACTTGTAAACAGCACTCTCCTTGATCAGCACGCACAAGTCATCAGCAAAAGCTTGTATGGTCACGTCTTCATCTTCTTGAAGAACTTCATTGATCAACATCAACCAAAGTTTCGGGCCGAGACTGGATCCTTGGGGAACTCCTTTTGTGTAGCTCTTCACGTATTGTTCACATCTCACGGTCCTGGTAGAAATAAAAGAGAAAATACTCTTCCTGAGCGAGTCCGGGAGAGCAACTTCATTCAGCTTCTTTCTAATAGCAGTCCAGGAAGCATTGTTAAAAGCACCTTTGATGTCCAATACGATCATTAGAGTGGTCTTCTTTTCATCATCAGCTTTCTTGACGAACTTCAAAACGTTCTCCATGGCATGAAGTGTTGATCGGTGTCTTCTGAATCCGAATTGGAGCTTGTGGTAGAAGTTGGAAGTCTCCAAATAGTAATCCAATCTAGCAGTAAGGAGTCTGTCGAAGATCTTGCCCCAGACGGGTAGCAACGAGATGGGTCGATAGGAGTCCACTGAAGACAAGTCTTTGTTTTCTTTAGGGCACAAAACAACATTAGCAGTCTTCCAATCTTCTGGGAAGTACCCATTGTTGTAGCAGCAATTAAAAACAGCAGCAAACATCAATGGGCACCTCTTGAATAGCGCCTCGAAAATCTCTTTTGGGATGCCATCAGGTCCAGCAGCCTTGTTGTTCTTCATCTTCTTAAGCGTCTCTTTGATTTCTGTTTCTTTGATGTTGAAGTCCACAGCAGAGGGTTCTGGGTTGGTGACTGGGATGTCTTCATTTGATGTTTGGAAGTGAGCATCAATGATGGTTTCTCTTGTCTCTTCTCTGCTCTTCCTCAGGGTGTTGTCTTCCTTGAAAACGAAACTTAGATTCTCCTTCCTCTTCACTTTGATGAAGTTTGAGGCCTTGTAGTAGAGAGCACCTTCAAAAGTCTTTTCCACGAAGTCTCTGAAGAAATCCTGTTTCTTCTGAAGAATTCTTTTCTTATAGCTTGCCTCTTCCTTTTTGAAGACTTCTCTTCTTCTTCTTCTGATCGTCTCTTCTCTTTCCTTCTGGAAGAGTCTTCTAAGGACTTTCACTCTGCTTCTTTGAGTTCGAAGGCTGTCATCCCACCAGGGTGCGTTCTTCTTCTCCTTTTTTAATGATGGTCTTAAGTTGTCATTTGCTAGTTGAAGAATTTTCCTTTGCACTTCAATGATAATGAAGTTCAGTTGTGCCACGTCAATGTTCTTCCATTATTTTGTGTACAGGCAATTTTCAGCTTCATTCAGGAACTTCTCCCAGTTTAGTCTTCTAAGAGGAAACCTTGATGTTCTAGCTTCAGGAGTCTTGGTGAAGAAGTCCAATTCAAGCAGGTTATGGTCACTGGCGGTAATGTCATCTGTCACCTTAAGATGAAGGTCAAAGTTGAGCAGGTTTCTAGAGAAGACAAGGTCAATCCAGCTGTTTCCTCTGTTACATTGAAAAGTCGGCAAACTTGATGGGCTGTTCAATATGTTAAGTTCGTGCAAAATCATGAAGTCCAGTACGCTCGTTCCTCTGTGGTCTAATGGTCTTTGTCCCCAGAGTCTTGATTTGGCATTGAAGTCTCCCATCAGGATAATTGGTCCTTCGATACTTCTAATTAGTATTCCGAGTCGCTCTAAGTCCGCGTTGAGGTCACTTGAAGGGGAGCTATAAAAGGAGATAAAATAAAGAAACCCAGACTCCAACTGGAGCTGGGCAGCTGCTATGTTCGTAAAACATGTAGTGTCGTGACCTGGATGTCCTTGGAAACCAAGATGGCTGCCTTAGGGCTGGTGGAGTTGCAGAAGATGCTGTAGGAAATAGGAAATCCAATGATTGAGTGTAGGTAGGTGTAGGGCTCATTAATGGAGATAACTTGTAATTTTTGAGAAAAAATAATCTGGGCAAGCTGAGCAGAAGCTGCTCTGGCATTGCCCAGATTTAGGTGCGCCATGCGCAAAAGCCTATTACAATTACTGTCCATAATTGGTGTTAGCCATTATCGTCGCCTTCTCTTTGTCCCAGCACCTACACTCTTTATCTTGACAGCTGTGTCTCGTGTCGAAGTTCGTCTTATGTCTTCTATTGTGTTCCATACAATTAATACAGCTCGCTATTGTTGCTTTACACTCTTTCTTCAGATGGTCAGTGCCTCCGCACTTCATACAACTCGTCTTTTGTTTGCAATGCTTCCCGATGTGTCCAAAACGTCCGCAGTTGAAACAAATGGTAGGCCTAATGTATTCCCTGTAATTTGCTCTCTGCCATCCAATTCTGGTCTTCTTGTTCTCCAATAAGTTGATTACATTGGGCTCTATCTCTACAATCCAGTTTCTTCCTCCATTACGGGCTCTGTAATTGGACTTAATGGAAATTTCTTCTGGTTGGACTCCTTCATTGTGTTCCACTATTAGAGACTTCAATTCTTCTTTGTCTATATCAGCTGCAACGTCGTAGATTACCATCTGGGGCTTGCGTCTTTTCGGGCGGTCAATCTGGTATTCTCCTATCAGGTCATCTGCTTTTTTCAATTCTTCAGAAAACTTCTCCGCTTCAGCTTCCGTCTGCGTGGTAATGACGATGCCTCCTCCGGCTATCTTCTTCACTCCTTCAACCACAACTTGAATCTCTTTTTGTTTCACGTTCTTCTTGATGTCGTGGAGAGTTGCGTCACTGGACTGGTCTGCTTTCGGTTTCACTATTATAGCATGAGTCGTCTTCACTCTCGGTCTGCTCCTACTTCTCGACTTCTGTTTTTTCTCTGAGGTGATGTCAGCATATGTCCTCACTGCTGGTTCTTGCTTCTGGAGTTGTCCTTGTAGCGCCGCTATCTTGTTGCTCTGCTCTATAAATACTCTCATCATCAACTGCAATTCCTCCTTCAACTTGTTTTTCTGTGCTGCTCGGATGTCTTTGGCAAGAAGAATCTGCAACATGTTCGTCTGATGATGTAAAGCTCTCGAGATGAAGTCTCCTTCTGCTGCTGCTGCCTCTTCTGGAATATCTGCTAAGTTCGAATCTGCAAGACTTAGCGTCTCCTGCTGCTGGTCCTCGTTGAATTCTGCCATGGTGGCGGAAGGAATTTGATTCTAAGAAACTTAGAGAAAAAAAGAAAAAAGAAAGAAAGTTGGAAAACTGGTAAACCAGAATTCCCGCTAAGTGCACAGGGGGCAAAACTTAGCTCAAAAATTTTTTTGATAAAAAAAGGGTATTTGGGAAAGACCCAAACACCCAAAAGAGTTGCCCTGAAAAGGACAGTTGCTCGTGTTGTGTTAGCCTAGCAAATCCGAAGACTACTAGTTTCCAGCCGGTACCACGTGGAGGTACAACACTCGTGCTCAACGCAGCGAAATGAGAAAACAAGTAAGCGTGTAGCTTTTTGGAATAGCTTCTCCGCGCGGATAGACTCTGGGCCTTTGTCCGGGGAGATCACAAATCACAAATTTTCTCACAAGGTCGCGTTTGGCACACCGGCCAACCAGACGATAAGGAGAATTCCTTTACCGACCTAGCCGAAGCCATACGGTGACCAACAACTGGTCGCCGCGACAGTCGTTGCTCCACCACTTCACCACAGGCAACTCCTGGAGCACCTCAACTCCGGAATCCCTCCTAGTCGGGACGTACCGTCCGCGCCCAGCAAGCCCTGTTACGATCCGGAGGACCGAGGGTCGCCGTGGAGAAATTTGCCTAACTTCCAAATTTGGAAATACTAATAATTACTGATTATGACTCCATTTTGAGTCGAGAAGTTCAATTTGGAATATTGCCACCATAATGTGTCTACTGAGCCAATCCTGCGGGTGCCAACCGCACTTTATTTAAATCAAAGATATACAATACATGATAAAGACACTTGAATACAGAGTTATACAGAGTTATTTACATATTTACAAGTTATTTACATTGAAGAAGCGTTCATACATTTAATCAAACACTGTTCCATCATGAGTCGAAGTCCATTCTTCGATTTGCTTGAAACACAAAGTAAACCAAGCTGAGCCTGCATAAAGTTCTTTGGGAAATAGTCCTTCCTAAAGTCTTGTAGATCAGCACACTCGTACACCACATGATGTAAGTTGCCTTCTTCTTCGCCACACCAGCAGCTCCCCGTTCTATTGAAGAAACGTCGTTGGTAGGATGGGATTGCACCATGTCCCGAATATAGCATATTTATGAGGAAATCAGAATGGCACCTAGTGGTATTGACTTTGGGCAGTAAGTCAAAGGTGTGCCTTCCAAGTTCTGAGGTGTCCCAGAGGACTTGCCAAGATGCCAGGGCTTCTCTGCTCATCCTCTTCTTCACCACGTCCACCGAGATCTTCACCTCCAGATCCACCTCATCTTTCGTAGTAGCCTTTTTTGCATAGCCATCTACGATCTCATTGTAAATTTCCCCATTATGCGCCTTCACCCAAGCAAAAGTTATGGGTTTGGGCGTATTTTTTGTCAGTTTCCTGATTGACTGGGCCTGTGCCCCAGGCAGGAAGTTGCAAATTGCTTGCAGTGCTGACATCGAGTCCGAACGGACTTGCGCCTTTTTGTATTGTGAATTACCAAATCCTTTAATTGCCAGTTCAATAGCTGCAAGCTCTGCCTGATAGACAGTGGCCTCGTCATTGAGGCGGACCATGGTGCAGTCCAAAATGTGTCCATTGAATACGAGGATCTGTGCACATCCTACTCGGGAGTTAAGTTTAGATCCATCCGTGTATAGTAAGCAAGTCTCACCATCCACCTTTTGTTCCGTGTCCAAAGTTATGGGGCTGAGTTCCCAATAAGCATTATGGGATTGATCCTTCCATTCCACCTTATCGGCTGAGTAGGTGGTTCCACTGATAGTAATTGTGGATCCATATTTCAACTTATGTAGCCTGTGTAAAGTCTGACATTTGAGGTGCAGCGGCATAACTCCAGCGATAACTTGAACTGCTTCCGTAGAAACAGTCCGGTAGCATTTGGTCAAACGGATGAGTGGTATCCTTTGAACGGAGTTTAGCATCCTGTCCATTTTCTTGGTACCATTGTACCAAACCTCGCAACCATATAATATCTGCTTTTCAATAACAGCCAGATAGAGATTTTTAAAGTTTTTGCCACTGACACCCCAGGTTGCTTTACAGACTCGATTGAGTTTTGCTACATTGTGGAAGATCTTATCTTTCACAGCCTTTAGGTGGTCACCCCAGGTGAGATTGCAATCGAACTGCACTCCCAAGTAGGTCACTACTCTGCTATATTTCAGAGCGTTACCGCAGAATTTGATCGGAGGAATTCTGCTAATTTTCTTCAAGTTTTTGAAGATTGTGAATGTGCACTTTTGAGGACTAAACTTAAGACCATAAGTTGAGGCCCAACCCTCAATCTTACTGAGGACTGACTGGGTGGAGTTGCTAAAAAGATAAGCAGCAGGCGCTCGAAAGAGGATGCAGATATCGTCGGCAAAAGCCTGTATTCGATGGTGCTCAGTTTCTTCCAAGATCTCATTAATTATGAGTAACCACAGCTTTGGTCCGAGACTTGAACCTTGTGGAACTCCAGTGGAGTAGCTCTTGGTGTATCCCTCACAGTGTACCTTTCTGTCGCTTATAAAGTCACAGATACAATTTTTCAAGTACTGAGGGATATTAAGTGCTCTGATTTTTGACTTAAGATGCTTCCAAGCAATCGTATCAAAAGCACCCTTGATATCGAGCACCACCATCATCGTAAGAGAGTTTTGGTTCCTGGACGCGTTTACAAAGTCCAGAACCTTCTGCATGGCCATAATGGTTGACCTCCTCTTTCTAAAACCATACTGCAAATCGCTATAAAACCCAGAGGTTTCCAAATAATAGTCTAGCCTATTAGCTAAGACTTTGTCAAGTACTTTACCCCATACAGGGAGGAGACTGATAGGCCTGTACGAGTCCGGCAGGCTCAGGTCTTTATTAGGCTTGGGACATAAAACAACATTGGCAATCTTCCAGCAGGAAGGGAACTTTCCACTTGTAAGACAGATATTAAAGATGTCTATAAATATGTTTTTGTCTATAACGTACAATTCAGCTAAGATTTCCAGTGGGAGACGGTCGATCCCAGCGACTTTACGCCTGGCCATACCACTAATAACCATGTTAAATTCCAGTTGAGTCGTCAGGGCTACCTCGGTTGAGGCAACCTCTCCCTCCTCTTCATCTGTGCCAGTCTTAAAGTGGTAATCTATTATTGTTTCAATCGTCTCTCGTCTTGTTGAAGTGCTGCTTCCATCTTCACGAACAACTGTGCTCTTCAGTTGTCGCCTTTCTCTCGAGACAAAGTTAGATGTCTCGTGGTATGGCCCAGCATTCAAGACGTTATTTACAAAGTTTTTGAAACTATGCGTTTTTGCTGAAAGTATTTTACGTTTATAGACTGCCAGTTCCCGTTTGTAAGTGAGCCTCCTTACAATTCGTATGCCTTCGTCCCTTTCACTTTGAAAAAGCCTCCTGAGTGCCCTCACCTTTCTACGTACGATGCCAAGCTCCATGCTCCACCACGGAGCGTTGCGCCGAGGTTTGGAGACTTTCGGACGAATACAGCTCTGTGTCATGCTCAGTACCTCTTCTTGAGCATAAGTAATGTGCTCGACTAAATTATGGCTACCAAGTGCCGACCGATCCCAATTATCGACAAAGTCGATGAACTTCTCCTTCAACTTCTTCCACAGGACCCTGTGTAGAGGAATACCGAGGTATTCTTCCACTGTGCTGCTTAGTCCGACCGACAACCTCAAGAGATTGTGATCACTGCAAGTGATGTGGTCGAGGACTTGGAGATCTGGCGCGACGTTACCAAGATCTCGAGCAAGCACCAGGTCCACCCAGCTACTTCCACGACTGCACTGGAACGTGGGAAGGGAATTCGGGTCATTCAAAATTGAAAGCCCGTGCTGGATGGAAAACGAGATGAGAGTATCACCTCGAAAATCCTGAGGAAGTCTACCCCAAAGTTGGGATTTGGCGTTGAAATCACCGAAGATCAGGGTAGGTCTGCCTACGTGTGTATTCAGGATGGAATTTAAGAGGTCTAAGTTCCGTGTTAAGTCCTCGCTAGGAGAACAGTAAACTGAGCAGAGCACAAGTGCAACGTCTTCCAGTAACCATTCCACTACTACAACGTCACGGTGGCAATACAGGACAGTAACTTTCTGATCATTTCTGATCAAGAATGCAGCACGGGGATCGGGCTGCTTGTAAACTATATTAAAGGTGAAAGGAAAGCCAGGAATTGAGCCATTGTTAACATAGGGCTCGTTAATGGAGGAGATAACAAGCCCCATAGCGACTATGTCCTGGGCCAACTGAGCAGAGGCTGCCCGAGTATGACCCAGGTTAATATGGGCCCCCCTCAGGGGGTTTACCTACTTTAGGTAAACACGGGTGTCGCAATCCCGAGGTACCCCAGCGATCTTTCCTCGTTTCTTTTCTACTCTCCTCTTCTCTTCTACTTTATTCTTATCTTTCTCCCTCGTTGCGGTTTCCTCTTTTGAGGTGAGGGCACCCCTTGAGTAGCTGTTTCCGCTCTGTTGTTTCTTGCTCCTCTTGGCGTCTAAACTGCCCACGTGTTTGCCGTGCGTGGATACCCGTGTCCTCGGAAATGGGGATCCTGGTAATTGAGGGGCTTCCCCGTAGGGGAATCATCAGAATGGCATTTCCATTTTTGCGGGGAGGTTTCAACACATTGCTTTGGCCTCGGCTTCGAGTAAACGGGGGGTACGTAAGTTCCGGTGCGTATCAATCGGCTGGTAGATTAGACATTGTCATCTGCTACGGTTCAAGCGATCGGTCTTCTGACTGTGAGCGTATAGGCCCGGCTAGCACTGGTGCAGTACCCTGCATCCCCTTGTTGGGCTCCGTGGTGGGTGGTGCCGTCGGGTCTGAATCTAAATAACTCTTATCATGGATACTTTCAAAAAGCACTCCCCTGTAATTGAGTCGTCAACAAATTCCAAAATACTTACTGCTGCAAGATTCTTTATAATTAAATGCAATGAAGGAAACTTCAAAGATGTGTCCCCGTTTCTTATCCACAAAGTCATACAGTCTGCTGTTGGAGATGTGAAGAACGTTAAAAAGTTGCACTCTGGTGATCTTCTCGTGGAAGTTGCCAACAACGCCCAAGCTATAAATATAACCAAGCTTAAAGCCATAGGTACAAAATCTGTTAACATAAACATCCACAAAAGTTTGAACCAATCCCGTATTGTAATATCTGAACCCGATTTGCAAAACATCTCCGAATCTGAAATCCTGGAAAACCTAAAACCCTTTAATGTCAGTGCTGTCCGCCGTATTACCATCCGTAGAGATAATAACATAATCAACACTAAACATGTAATTTTAACTTTCGACTTGCCAAAACTCCCAACTAACATTAAAGCCGGCTACCTTAACTGCAAAGTGAGACCGTACATACCTAACCCGTTACGATGTTTCAAATGCCAAAGGTTCGGTCACTCGCAGACTTCCTGTCGGGGGTCCTTGACCTGCGCACGTTGTGCTGCCCCTGGACACAGCAGTGAAGGATGCTCTGAGCCTTTTAAATGTATCAACTGCAAGGGAGACCATCCCTCTTACTACCGATCGTGCCCAAACTGGAAAATTGAGAAAGAAATTCAAACTACAAAAATAAAACAGAATATTTCATATGTAGAAGCCCGCAAAATAGTAAATTCCAGTACCCCAACACCTGGACTCTCATATTCTGCCGCAACCAAATCCATGAAATCAATAGCTACTCAAACTGAATTTCCGGCTAAAATAGACAGTTTGCCTCTAAAGGATTCAGAGCCTTTAAACTCCAATCAACGTAACAGACAACCTGCTAAGCTAGTTGCCCCACCTTCCACGTCTAAATCTCTGAATAATAAACGCTCTGTAAGTGCCTGAAATATCAACTGAAACTCAGAACACCAATCGTAACGAAAAAAAGACTATAAAAAACAGCTCAGAAAATAGACCCCAGTTCAAAAAGATTCTACTTACAAATGGAAAAGTTCTCGTTTCAAACAAAAAAATGTACCTCCCCAACCTTTTATTGACGAATCAATCTTAAACTTAAATCCCTCGGATTCTGATGTCTCTGATGAGTCCATGGAACACGAAGAAATCGATTCCTCCAAGCACCTTGACGGGATTGCCTCTTCTCAATCTTCCAATCCCTTTTAATTATGGCTCTGCTGCTTTCTTGGAATTGCCACGGTTTTCTGCATAAAATTGACGATCTACACATTCTGATTTATGACCATAATCCTGCTTGCATTGCTCTCCAAGAAACATTCTTACAAACTCAAAGCAAAGTCCCTAAAATACGAAACCATACTGTTTTAAGGAAAGATCACGAACTTAGCAATAAAGCCTCTGGCGGTGTCGCTCTTATTATTTCGAATAGTGTTCCTTTTCAGTCCCTTAATATTAAAAGCAACCTTCAAGTCGTCGCGGCCCGTGTCCGGTTAAAACGTCTAACTACTATATGCAGCCTTTACTTACCTCCGAACGAAGCCATAAACATACATAAATTAATAGATTTAATACAGGAACTTCCACCTCCCTTCATTTTGCTCGGGGATTTTAACGCCCATAGCCCTCTGTGGGGAGGTACTGAGGTGAACAATAGAGGACAAGCCATCGAGTCACTCATATCAGATCTCTCTTTATGTATCCTCAACAATGGCGATAATACTTACTTCCATAAGCCTTCCAAGAGTTTCCATGCCATAGACCTTGCCATATGCTCTCCCTCAATTCTTCCTTTATATTCATTTTCAGTTTCCAGTGATCTTCATAATAGCGATCATTTCCCAATCTTTCTCTCTCCACTTTACCGTAATTCTCATAATATCTCCTCCCATATCCGTTATATTGAAAATAGGGCAGACTGGTTGAATTTCACTTCACTCGCCGTTATCACTCCTGAAATAACTACTGGCACCGTTGACGAAGCAGTTAATAATGTAACATCCACTATTATTAATGCTGCAGATGTCAGTATTCCAAAATCTCGCCCTACAAACAGAAAAAATAAAAAACCGTGGTGGAACTCCGATTGTCTTCGTGCTAAGAAATTGCAGCAGAAAGCCTGGAGTATCTTTCGTAGGTACCCAACAACTACTAACCTTATCGCTTTTAACAAAGCTAAAGCTTATGCTAGAAAGGTCAGACGTCGTTCCCAGAAGGAGTCCTGGGTTAAATATATCTCCAGCATAACCAATTCGACTTCCAGTAAGGAGTTATGGTGCAAAGCAAAAAGGGCAATGGGTATTTACTATAACCATCCAATTTCTACTCTCTCGCTTAACGGTAATATTATTTCAAATATCAAAGAAATTGCGAATACTATTGGTAAAGCTTTTTATACTGTCTCTAGCCAACATTCTTATTCAAAGGAATTCTTGTCATATAAGACCCACTCAGAAAGACAAACTTTAAACTTTAAAACCTCTCTAAACCTTCCTTATAATAGCCCTTTTGAGATACAAGAACTATTGTCATGTCTCCATCAGTCTGGAAACACTTCTCCTGGTCCTGACGCTATTTCTTTTAATATGTTAAAACATCTTTCTTACAATTCTCTTATAAACTTGCTGTACCTCTATAATAGAATCTGGATAGAACAAATCTTTCCAACATCCTCGAAATAAGCTTTTATTATCCTAATCATTAAACCTAGTAAAGACACCAGTAATCCGTACAACTACCGCCCCATTGCCCTTACTAGCTGCTTATGCAAGCTTCTTGAAAAGATGGTAAACAAACGCCTCGTTTTTATCTTGGAGAAGGAGCATCAGATCCATCCTTTTCAGAGTGGTTTCAGGAAAAATAGATCTACTCTGGATAATATTCTTTATCTGGAATCTCCAATTCGTAATGCCTTTGTGAGGCGAAATCATTTGATGTCAATTTTCTTTGATATAGAAAAGGCTTACGATCATACCTGGAGGTATGGCATTCTACGTGATCTACATCGTTTGGGTTTTAGAGGTAACTTACCAAATTTTATTAAAAACTTCCTTTCATACCGGCAGTTTAAAGTCCGTATGAACGGCATATTTTCTGACTGCTTTGTGCAAGAGGAGGGCGTTCCTCAGGGTTCAGTTTTAAGTGTTACCTTATTCTCTATTAAGGTTAATGACATCCTAAGCCAACTTCCGTCTACTGTTCATGGATGCTTATACGTTGACGACTTGCAAATCTCTGCACAAGGTACAGACATCCGCTTCATTGAGCGGCAATTACAAACCACGATTAACCGTATTCTTAAGTGGTGCAGTCTCAATGGTTTTAATATATCTGCGGAGAAAACCACTTCCGTTCACTTCTGCCGTAAACGCGGGCTCCATCTGGACCCTGAGCTCTTTTTAGGTTCTACTAAAATTAACGTTCACAATTGTGTAAAGTTTTTAGGGGTTTACTTCGACAACAAACTTACGTTTGCCAACCACGTTTTTTATCTTCGTTCCAAATGTGAAAAAGGCTTAAATCTTTTAAGGGTTCTTTCCAACACTTCTTGGGGTGCTGATCGGGATTCCATGCTTCGTGTGTATCGAGCAGTTATTAGATCTAAAATGGATTACGCATGCTGCGTTTATGGCTCTGCCCGTTCTTCCGTTTTAAAAAAACTTGACGCTGTGCATCACTCTGCCCTCAGAATCTGCTCTGGTGCTTTTAGGACGTCTCCCATTCCTAGCCTTTATGTAATTAGTCATGAGCCATCTCTACATCACATCCGTAATAAAATTTCATTGACCAATTATTTCCGAATCATCTCTCATACCTCCCATCCGTTAGGAAACATGCTTTTAGATAATCACCTGGATAATCTTTATCATCATCGCCCATCTTGCATCCCTTCTTTTGGTGTCAGAATTCGCAAAAATCTCGAAAACACTCAACTTACTACCCTCAATGCTTTGCCTTTCCTCCTATTTAATACGCCACCCTGGGAAAAACATATCTCCTATCTGCAGCCTTTTAAAGGTTTCACTAAAGACAGCACTGACCCACATATTTACCACCAACTTTTTTTATCCTGGAAAAATTCTTATCAGAACTATGAAGATATATACACCGATGGCTCTAAATATAAAAACTACGTTGGCTTAGCATATTGGAGTAACTCTGTTACTTCTAGTTACTGTCTTCCCTCTTTTTGCTCCATCTTTACGGCTGAAACGATTGCTATTTACGAGGCTCTAAAACACATCTCCATCACCAATAAAAAATACTACATCATTTATTCTGATTCTCTGAGCGCGTTGGAAAGTATCACTTCCGGCACTAATTGTTGCAGTTACATCTCCTGTTCTATAAAATTATATAAAAAACTTACTCTGTCCGGTTATCACATTTTACTCTGCTGGGTTCCCAGTCACGTGGGTATCCCAGGCAATGAAAAGGCTGACGATCTGGCCAGACATGCTACTGTCCCCTACCCTGGCCCCATTCCCTATGAGGATATTAAAAAGGCCATTGCTTTGATCACCATGGACCGCTGGAAAGCTGACTGGAACCTGGAAACGGGGAACAAGCTTCATTCAATTATGGCAACTGTTACTTTCTGTCCTTCACTATCCAATCGGAAATTAGATGTTATATTATCCCGTCTTCGTATCGGTCACACCAGACTAACCCATAAACATTTACTTCTGTCTGAGCCTCCTCCTAAATGTGTCTTTTGTAATACTCATCTCACTGTACATCATATTTTAACTTCATGTGCTGTTTTAAAACGTTTTTACTATATATATTTTAAAACTTATCATCCTGCATTGAATGAACTTTTAGGCAAAACTCCTCATCCCAAACTCTTTGAATTTCTCATCTGCATCAATGTTTTAAACCTCATTTAATGCTTCAAAAAAAAAAAAAAAAAATTTTTTTAATGTAATTTTTTATCCTTCGTTTATCACTTGTTATATTCTTAATTTTTCATTAGTAATCTCTTACTTTTTATTTGAGTACCTTTGTTTTATGTGCTCTTTTGTTTGGCGCAGCATATCCTCTCTTGGATCTTGCGCCATTAAACACCAACCAACCAACCAACCAACCAACCAACCTAATATGGGCGAGATTCACCAACTGCAACTGCTTATCCATAGTCAGTGCGAGTTGAGATCAACTTAATTTCTTTCCTCCAAACCCGGCAATCCCGATCAAGACATGAATGTCTTGTTTCAAATTGTTCATTGAACTTCTCGTTTAGTTCAATACAGTTCATGCACCTTTCATGCTTTCGTTTACAATTTTTCCCCGTGTGCTTAGTGCTACCACAGCGCAGGCAGCAGGGAGAATTCGTACAGAATTTCCCGATATGTCCGTATTTGCCACAGTTGTAGCAAATGGTCGGTCGCAAGTACTCTTTCGACTGAACAAATTGCCAGCCAACTCGCAGCTTCCGCCCTTTAAGCTGCTTGAATGCAGTGGGAGCGAGCTCAACCACCCAGTTCTTGCCCTCTTTTGAATCAAAACTATGTTTGATCCTGAAAGAATCCTGTGTTATGGATTCGTGATGGTCAATGAGTGCCTCTCCCAAGGCCTCGTCCTCAATCGATGTGTCCACATCGTAAAATATCAATTGCGGTCTCCTCTTCTGAGGTTTATAGACTGCATACTCGCCAAGGAGGATGTCCTTGGCCTTAAACTCAGCAATGAGTTTATCAATGTCATCGTCAGAATTGCCCTTGATCAGCACACCACCTTTGCTAATCTTTCTGACGTCTTTAAGGGAGACATTGATGGATTTGGGACTGATATTAGTTTTCAGATCGTGGAGAGTCGCGGCGTTCGACTGTTCCAATTTTGGTTTCACTATAAGGATGTTCTCCTTTTTATTATGTCCCTTCTTTGGGGCCTGCTCCCCAGTCTTTCTTGCGGCACTTCTGCTTCTAGCACGTTTGCTAGATGCCGCTTCAGCAAAAGTTTTATTTGCTGTCTTATTTTCCAGCTTCCCCTTGAGGAAGTGGATTTCATTAGACTGATCTATTACCAGTCGCATGAGCGATTGGAGCTCACCTTTGACCTTAGCTTGTAAGGTCTTTTTAATAACGTAGCTGGAGAAAAGCCTTAATATTTCTCCCTGAAGAGCCAAAGCCCTATCCATATAATCACCCTGAGGGGTGATCTCTGGAGCTGCTTCTGCAGTCTCATTTTCCACCATAATGCTGGCGGTTTCGGAGTTCATAGTTTGTCCCTCCGTATCAGACATCGTGTGTATTCACAAGGACAGCTACTGATGGGGTACTGTGTTTGTGCAGTTCCGTCGTTCTGAAAAGAACGTCCGGCCAGGAACTCGTGAAGGTATGCACAACCAAATGGCGTTAGGTGCGGATAGCCTCTGGGACGTTGTCCGACCTTGAACACAGATTTATCGCACTGTATAAACAGCAAAACTCTTATTTCAACGCCTTGGCCTCCTGGCCCCTACCAGACGATAAGAAGAATTTCTTACACCGACCCTGCCTTAGCAATACGGCTACCCGACGACGAGTCGCCGCGATAGTCGTTGCTCCACCATCATCCATGTTCAACTCCTGGAGTCCTCCACTCCGGAATCCAATCTGTCGGGACGTACCGTCCGCGCCCAGTTAGCCCTTTTACGATCCGGAGGACCAAGGGTCGCCAAGGAAAATTTTGAATCCAAAAAGGAAATCCTGCTATTTAAGGACTCAGTTTGAGTCAGACCGAATACATGCCTCTTTGGGCAATGAGCCACCATAATACGTTTATTGAGCCAATCCTGCCGGGGGCCAGCCGCCCTTTATTTATTCAAGAAATATATACAATACACAGAAATGCAATTACAAAAATATTTACAGAGTATTTACAAGGTATCTTCCAAACACATTACAAGACATTTATCCATAATTTTGCAAAGTCCAAGTCTTGATCTTGAGCCACGAGTAGAAGAAGTCCCACTCTTCTGAAGTCCTTCGGGAAGAATTCAGCCCGCTCTTCTTCGAACAGCTTACATCGGTAGATGATGTGGTCGAGGTCTCCATTTTCCGTCCTGCACCAGCACAGCTCGCCTTTCGAAAAGAATCTTTCTTGGTAAGATGGGAATGCACCATGCCCTGATAACACCATATTCAAATGGAAGTTAGTATGACATCTACTCATGTTTACCTGGGGAATGAGACCGTAAGTATGTCGGCCTTTGTTCGTAGCGTTCCATAAATTTTGCCAAGATGTCAATTTCTCCTTTAAGAGTTTGCTCTTGAGTCTTTGCAGAGACAAACGGAGAGTTAGGTCGATGTTTGGCTTTTGAGTGGCCTTTTTAGCTAGACCATCAACAATTTCATTAAACAATTCCCCGTTATGGGCTTTCACCCAGGCAAACGAGTACGACTTAGTAGAATTGGCGATGGTACGCCTGATGTCCTGAGCCAATCCACAAGGGATATTATTACAGATTGCCTGTAATGCTGACATGGAGTCAGATCTGATTTGAGCCTTTGTAAACTGACAGGTCTCAAACTTATCAATTGCGTCTTTGATGTCTAGAAGCTCAGCTTGGTAGACTGAGGCTTCGTCGTTAAGTCGGAGCATGGTGCTCTCCAAGATGCTAGTGTCCTTAAACTGGATGTGGGCACAGCCCACCTGGGAGTTTAACTTTGAACCGTCCGTGTATAGGAGACAGGTGTCTCCGTCGGTCTTCGAATCTTCGTCCCAAAAGATGGGAGTCAAGTCCCAAGGACGGGACGGGTCATATTCCGGCAGTTCCACCTCAGAGGCAGCCCCTCAGGGGGTTTACCTACTTCAGGTAAACACGGGTTTCGCAATCCCGAGGTACCCCAGCGATCTTTTCTCATTTCTTTTCTACTCTCCTCTTCTCTTCTACTTTATTCTTATCTTTCTCCCTCGTTGCGGTTTCCTCTTTTGAGGTGAGGGCACCCCATGAGTAGCTGTTTCCACTCTGCTGTCTCTTGCTCCTCTTGGCGTTTTAAACTGCCCACGTGTTTGCCGTGCGTGGATACCCGTGTCCTCGGAAATGGGGATCCTGGTAATTGAGGGGTTTTCTCGTAGGGGAATCATCTGAATGGCATTTCCATTTGTGCGGGGAAACTTCAACACATTGCTTTGGCCTCGGCTTCGAGTAAACGGGGGGTACGTAAGTTCCGGTGCGTATCAATCGGCTGGTGGATTAGACTTTGTCGTCTGCTACGGTTCAAGCGATCGGTCTCCTGACTGTGAGCGTATAGGCCCGGCTAGCACTGGTGCAGAACCCTGCATCCCCTTGTTGGGCTCCATGGTGGGTGGTGCGGTCGGGTCCGAATCTCTAAAATCTTTAATATGGGTACTTTAAAAAGCACATTCCCCGTCAACGAGTCGTGTACTAGTCATGAAACAAGCACTTTATTTCGTTTTTTTCATAATCAAATGCACAGAAGGTAATTTCCATGATATTTCTCCATTTTTTAATTCATAAAGTTATTCAATCTAATGTAGGTGAAGTTCGTAACGTTAAAAAATTGCGGTCAGGTGATCTTCTAGTGGAGGTAGCTAATAACATTCAAGCCGTCAGCATCACTAAACTTAAAACTATAGGTAATAGAACTGTTTCCATAAGCATTCATAAAAGCTTAAATCAATCCCGAGGCGTCATTTCTGAACCTGACCTACAAAACACCTCTGAGTCAGAAATTCTTGAAAATCTGAAGTCGCAATATGTCACTGCCGTCCGCCGCATAACTATCCGAAGAGACAACAGACTAATTAATACTAAGCATATAATCTTAACTTTTGAATTACCAAAACTCCCGACTTCCATAAAAGCAGGTTTCTTACACTGCCCTGTCAGACCATATATTCCAAACCCTTTGCGATGTTTTAAATGTCAACGATTTGGACATTCGCAAACGTCCTGCCGTGGGTCATTGACCTGTGCGCGTTGTTCCGAACCTGGTCACAATAGCGAAGGATGCACTGCGCCATGTAAATGCATTAATTGCAAAGGCGATCATCCCTCATACGTACGTTCTTGCCCTAACTGGATATTCGAAAAGGAAGTTCAAACTGTAAAAATAAAACAAAATATACCGTACATCGAAGCCCGTAAAATAGTACAATCTAAAACTCCAAAACCTGGTCTCTCTTATTCTGCTGCCACGAAATCTACAAAATCCGTAGCCACTCAAACAGATTTGCCTCTTAAAGTAATTTCTCACCCCGTATCCTCACAATCAAAAAAGACTAAACGCCCTGTTTCGCAAGAAGTCTCTGAGCCTGTTAGGCAAGATACTTTCCGTAAAGAAAAAACTCTCAATAAAAAAAGCACTGAAACCAGACCTCAAATTCCAAAAGAATCAACTTTTAATAGAAAACAAACACGTTTCAAACAAAAAAATATCCCTCCCCAGCCGTATGTCGACGACTCTATCCTAAATCTAAATCCTTCAGACTCTGATGTATCGGAAGAGTCTATGGATCAGTCTGATACTGACTCTCCCAATCATAGTAAGGGGACTACTCAAACATTGTCAAGTGCTTCTAACCCCTTTTGACCATGGCCCTGCTGCTTTCATGGAATTGCCACGGGTTTCTTAATAAAATCGATGATCTGCACGTCCTCATTCATGATCATAATCCCGCTTGCTTTGCTCTACAAGAAACATTTTTAAATTCTCATAATAAAGTACCGAAAATCCGTAACCACACAATTATAAGAAACGATTATGAACTTGGCAATAAAGCTTCTGGTGGTGTAGCACTTATCATATCGAACAGCATCCCTTTTCAGTCTCTAAATCTAAATACAAATCTTCAAGCCGTTGCCGCACGTGTCCGTCTGAAATGCCTCACTACTGTCTGCAGCATATATTTACCCCCCAATGAACAAATTAACTTACGTCACCTGATTAATTTAATAAATCAACTTCCACCTCCAATAATCCTGTTAGGCGACTTTAATGCCCATAGCCCTCTTTGGGGTGGTCCCGAAGTCAATAATAGAGGCCAAATAATCGAATCGCTCATATCTGATCTTTCTTTATGCATTCTCAATAACGGGGATAACACTTATTTTCACAAGCCTACCAAGAGTTTCCACGCCATAGACCTTGCAATATGTTCTCCTTCAGTTTATTCTTTATACTCATTTTTCGTTTCAACTGACCTTCACAATAGTGACCACTTTCCGATATTTCTATCTCCGCTATACCATAACTCTCAAAATATTCCTGAACACGTTCGGTACATTGAAAGAAGAGCTGACTGGCTATCTTTCTCTTCTCTCGCTATTATTACTCCTGACCTAATCACCGGAACAATAGATGAAGCTGTCAATAACGTAACCTACACCATTATCAAAGCAGCGGACGTAACTATTCCAAAATCTTGCCCTTCAGTGAAGAAAAATAAAAAACCGTGATGGAACGATGATTGCCTTTATGCCAAAAAACAGCAGCAGAAGGCATGGAGTATCTTTCGGAGATACCCCACTACTGAAAACTTGACCATTTTTAATAAGACCAAAGCAATTGCCAGAAAAGTTAGATGCCGTTCTCAGAGAGAATCTTGGATAAAATATGTCTCGAGTATCACTACCTCAACGTCCAGTAAAGAACTTTGGCAAAAGGCTAAAAGAGCAATGGGCATTTATCATAATAATCCAATTACCTGTCTATCTTATAAGGGAGAAATAATTTCTAATATTAAAGACATAACTAACACAATTGGTGAAACCTTTGCCTTTGCCTCCAGTAAACTCTCGTATCCGAAACACTTCCAGTCATATAAAACGATGTTCGAGAAACAAAGATTAAATTTTAATACCTCATTAAATTTGCCATACAATAGCCCTTTTAATATTAAAGAATTACTTTTCTGTTTACGTCAGTGTAAAAATACTTCTCCTGGTCCTGATGCCATTTCTTTTAGCATGATAAAATATCTCTCTCTCAGTTCGCTCACTAACCTTCTGCATCTGTACAATAGAATCTGGATAGAAAATACCTTTCCAACATCTTGGACTAAAGCAATAACTATTCCCGTTACTAAACCTGGAAAAGACCCCACTAATCCGTGCAACTACCGTCCCATTGCTCTTACTAGCTGCCTATGCAAACTACTTGAAAAAATGGTAAACAGACGCCTGGTTTTTATTCTAGAAAAGGAGCATCATATTCATCCCTTTCAAAGTGGTTTTAGAAAACATAGATCAACCTTAGATAACATCCTATATCTCGAAACTCAAATCCGTAATGCTTTCCTGAGACGGAACCATCTAATATCTATTTTTTTTGACATAAAGAAAGCATACGATCAGACTTGGAGATATGGCATTCTTAGAGATCTCCATTGTTTAGGATTTCGTGGCAACTTGCCAAATTTTATTAAGAACTTCCTTTCTTATCGAGAATTTAAAGTTCGGATCAACGGCACACTATCTAACAGCTTTATTCAGGAAGAGGGCGTTCCTCAGGGATCCGTTCTTAGTGTCACCCTTTTTTCTCTAAAGATTAATGATATACTAAATCAAATTCCATCAACTGTGAATGCATGTTTATATGTTGACGACCTGCAAATCTCCGCAGCAGGGAAAGACATTCGTTTTATTGAACGACAATTACAAACCTCCATTAATCGAATTCTTAAGTGGTGCGATATAAATGGTTTTAAAATATCTGAGGACAAAACTACTTCTGTTCATTTCTGCCGTAAACGTGGACTCCATCCGGACCCTGAGCTATTCTTAGGACCTTTTAAAATTGACGTGCACGATTGTGTTAAATTTTTAGGTATTTACTTTGACAATAAACTTACGTTTGCTAAACATATTTCTTATATCCGGACAAAATGTGAAAAGAGCTTAAACCTTTTAAAAGTGTTATCTAATACTTCATGGGGAGCCGATCGTGATGCCATGCTTAGAATATACCGTGCTGTCATCCGGTCAAGAATTGATTATGCTTGTTGTGTTTATGGCTCTGCTCGCGCATCTGTTTTAAGAAAGCTAGACACGGTGCATCATTCCGCTCTTCGGATATGCTCCGGTGCTTTTAGAACTTCACCCATTCATAGCCTTCTTGTAACTTGTCACGAACCATCTCTACATTATACTCGTCATAAAATATCACTTAACACCTACTTTTTTATCCTGTCTCATCATTCGCACCCATTGAGAAAAATCTTTTTAGACACTCATCTGGATCGTCTTTATACAAATCGCCCACATTCCATTCCTTCATTTGGCTTCAGAATTCGGAGAATTCTGGAAGGTACTCAGTTTATTAACGTTAATATCTCGCCTCGCCTCTTATTTGAAACACCACCTTGGGAGAACCATAAAATTCACTATCTTCAACCCTTTAAGGGCTTTGTAAAAGAAAGCACAGACCCCTACATTTACCAACAACTCTTCAGCTCCCTTCAGGCTCAATATCTTAACTATGAGAATATCTATACAGACGGATCAAAATCTGAAGATTATACTGGTTTTGCGTTTTGTGGCGACTCTAATGATTGCAGCTACAAACTTCATCCTTTTTGCTCCATATTTACAGCAGAAGTAATTGCAATATACGAGGCTTTAAGATACATATCTTCCAGCAGCAATAGACTCTTCATAATCCACTCGGACTCAATGAGTGCATTGGAAAGCCTGAAATCTAATTCCATTACTCACAGTTACGTTTCTCGTGCTGTCCAGCTGCATAGAAAACTTTCCCGTAAAGGTTTTAATATACTTTTCTGTTGGGTTCCTAGCCACGTTGGTATTTATGGTAACGAGAAAGTGGACACTTTGGCAAAACAAGCAACAACACTTTATACCGGCGATCTGCCTTACATTGACATAAAAAAAGCCATTTCTTCTTGCACAAATGAGCTCTGGAATTCCGAATGGAATTTGCAAATTCTAAACAAGCTTCACGTCCTTAGACCATCGATCTCCTTTTGGCCATGTTTCCCGAATCGCAAGTTGGATGTAGTCTTGACTCGCCTTCGCATCGGTCACACTAGACTCACCCATAAACATTTACTTTTCGCTGAGCCTGCTCCACAATGTTCTCTCTGTCATACTCATCTCACCATTTATCATATTTTAACTTCATGCACGGCTTTTACACGATTTTATAATATTTATTTTAAAACTTTTAATCCCAGCTTGAGCGAACTTTTGGGTGAGACTCCCCACCCAAAACTATTTGAATTTCTCATCCGTATTGGTGTTTTTAATCTTGTTTAATTTAAAAGGTTTTAATATCGGTCTTTACGTTATTTTTTACTTATGCTCTTTCTTTTAAATTTGACTAATATTTACTTCTGCTTTTAAATTATATATATATATGTATACATATTTTGGTTAATATTTTCAATCTTTGTCTGGCGCAGCATATCCTTGATTGGATTTTGCGCCAAAAAACCCCAACCAACCAACCACCTCAGAGGCAGAGATTGATGTCCCACCGACATCTATGCAGGAATCGAGGTATTTCAGCTTAAATAGTTGTGAGAGAAACTCACATTTCAAGTGAAGTGGTAGCGTTCCAGCAATGCCTTGAACGGCCTCCGTGGAAACCGTCCTGTAACAATGAGTCAGCTTGACCAGGGGAATTCTTTGGATCGAATTGACTGATCTGATCATTCTGGTCGTTCCCTTATACCAGATCTCCGCTCCATAGAGGATCTGTTTTTCTATGATCGCTAGATATATCTGCTTAAAGTTGCTACCACTCACGCCCAAGTAGCCTTCGAAATCCTGCACAGTTTTGCCATATTATGGAATATTTTGGTACGGACTGTGGAAAGATGGCTGTTCCACGTAAGATTATTATCAAACACCACTCCCAGGTAGGTAACCTCCTTCCTGTATTTTAGGGGTTCACCACAGAACCGAACAGGAGGTATTCTGCTAATTGCCCTCTTATTTTTAAAGATGGTAAATTCGCACTTTGAAGTGCTGAAATGGAGACCATACTTAGAGGCCCACGCCTCAATTTTGTTCAGAATAGGTAGTGAGGATTTACTAAACTGATAGGCCGCCGAGGCTCTAATTAGTACGCAGATGTCGTCGGCGTATGCTTGAACAAGGTGGTTGTCCTTCTCTTCTAATATCTCATTAATCATGAGAAGCCATAACTTTGGACCGAGACAAGATCCTTGTGGTACCCCAGAGGAGTAACCCATATTATGGTGCTCATGCTGGACCCTTCTATCTTTAAGAAAGTCTAATAAACAGCATTTTAAGTAATTAGGAATGGACAGTTCCTTTATTTTACATTTTAGATCCAGCCACCTAACGGTGTCGAAGGCACCTTTTATGTCTAATACCACCATCATCGTGAGTTGATTGTCAAGCTTAGATTGATTAACGAACCGAACGACGTTCTGCATAGCTAATAGAGTGGACTTATGCTTTCTGAAACCGAACTGAAGTTCGCTCAGAGACTGGGTTTCTTCCAAGTGGAAGTCCAGTCGGTTGGCCAACAACTTGTCCAGAATCTTTCCCCAAACTGGTAGGAGGCAAATAGGTCGGTAGGAGTCAGGCAAAGAGAGGTCTTTATTTGGTTTAGGTATTAAAACCACTTTGGCTAGTTTCCAGCAATTGGGAAAGATCCCAGATGTAAGGCATATGTTAAAGATCCTGACGAAAAGTTCCTTCTCAGCATTGTAGAGGACTTCTACAATTTCAAGTGGGAGTTGGTCCGCTCCCGCAGCTTTCCGTCTGGCCATACTTTTAATTATACTGTCAATTTCGAGTGTGTTAGTCTCGACTGCATCTTCATCTGTCGGTCTTCTTTCTTCTTCGGGAGGAGCGTCGGGAAGCGCTCTGAAGTGAAACCTTAGGATAGTCTCAATCGTCTCCCTTCTGTCCGCTGTTTCTTCGCCGTCCTCTCTCTTCACTAGACAGTTTATTTCACGTCTGTCTCGCGTAACAAAGTGAGACGTGTTATAGTATGGGCCAGCGTTTAGAAAGTATGAAATATAGTTTCGAAAGCTGCAAGATTTAGCCGAGAGGTTTTTCCTCTTGTAATGAGCCAATCCTTTTCTATAAGCCATACGTTTTGTAGCTTGTAGAGCTACGTCATGTTCCTTTTGATATTGCCTTCTCAATGCTCTGACACGCTTCCGCAAGACACCAAGTTCAACACTCCACCAGGGGGCGTTACGTCTCGACTTTACAAGTTTGTGTCTAGTGGACTTTCGTGCAATGCTCAAAATCTCTTCCTGAACTTCGACAATGAAGTTGTTCAAGCTCTCTTTATCAAGACCGGAATGGTCAAGATTACCAACATAATCGGCAACTCTACGTCTGAGATCACTCCACAGGACTCTGTGTAAAGGAATTCCCTGATATTCCTCTACGGCTTTCCCCGGACCAAGACAGATAACCAAAAGGTTATGATCACTAGCTGTTATGTGATCAACCACCGATAAATTGATGTCGAACATCGGCGTGTCTCGGGTAAGCACTAAGTCCACCCAGCTGCACCCCCGACTAGAGAAGAAGGTGGGCAGCGAGTTCGGGTCGTTCAAGATGGACAACCCGTGAAGGATGGTAAACGAGATGACAGAGTCACCCCGAAAGTCCTGAGAGTGGTTTCCCCAGATTTGGGACTTGGCATTTAAGTCACCAAAGATAAGCGTAGGTTTGCCAGAGAACCTCAAAAGGAGATCATTTAATGTGTCCAAATTAGTATGAATGTCTTCCGAAGGAGAGCAATAAACAGAGTAAAGCACTACGGTCTCACCATTCACCACCCACTCAATGGCTACAATGTCTCTGTGTCGGAACAGGCACGTGACCCGAAGGTCTTTCCTTACAATAAATGCTGCACGTGGATTATCTCCAAAGGAGATGATGTCAAAAGACATCGGAAAACCTGTAATTTGTCCATTTGAGAAGTAGGGCTCGTTGACGGAGGAGATCAAGAACCCATTTGAAAGAAGGTCGTGGGCAAGCTGGGCATTAGCTGCCCGAGCATGACCGAGATTAATATGGGCTAATTGGAGAAGGTTGGGTGCCTTATCCATAATGCGTCCTAGATGTTATGGTCGCAATTTCACTCCTCCAACAACGGCAAGACCGATCCAAACATGAATGGTCAATCTCATAATTGTATTTGAACTTATCGTTCAGAGCCACACAATTGAGGCACTTCTCCTTTTTGGACTTACAGTATTTGCTCAGATGATTGAGCGATCCACATCTAAGGCAGCAAGTCTTATTTTGACAGAACTTGCCAATGTGCCCGAACCTACCACAGTTGTAGCAAATAGTCGGACGAACATATTCGCGAAACTGAATTCGCTGCCAACCTATATTAAGCTTCCGCCCTTTAAGCTTAGCGTATGCCTGGGGTTTCACCTCAACTACCCAGTTCAAGCCATTTCGAATTTGTGTTTGATCGTGAAGTCGCCTGCCTTTACGACCTCATCGTTATATTCCAAGAGGGCCAGTTCTAGAGCCTCTCTGTCGATGTCTTTAGAGACATCATAGAGGATGATATGCGGCAACCGTTTCTTCGGCTTAATCACTTCATATTCGCCGATTAATTTATCTTGCCGCTTGAATTCCTCAATCAATTTATCGACGTCCTCTTCCGTCGAAGTCTCAATCAATATTCCACCTTTACTGACTTTTCGAAAATTGTGGATATCTACATCAGCCTGCTTGGGGCTAATATTGGTCTTCACGTCGTGAAGAGTTGCGTCATTGGACTGATCACCTTTGGGACGGATGATCATGACGGCTTTCCCTTTGGTTCCTTTCTGAACCGTTTTCGCCTTCTTGCCTCTGCTCTGGCTTCTTGCCCGAGCTTTCCCAGCTGCATCTGCATAACTAGGTTTCTTCGGCTGATTTGCCATTTGTCCTTTGAGATAGTGAATCTCATTGTTCTGGTCTATCACCAGTTTAAATAAGGACTGGAGTTCGTCCTTAAGTTTGGTGTGAAGACTTTTCTTCACATCATGTCCTGAGATGAGCCTCATCATCTCGCCCTGGATCCTCAGGGCCCTATCCATATAATCACCACTTTCTATGGGTGAAACTGCATCAGCAGTCTCCACACTATGGACACTTTGAGTGTCGACTGTGTCAATAACATCAGTCATCATTGGTCCGTGTTAGTTCTGAAAAGAACTGTTTGTTTGCTAACTTTAAGATACAATGATAGCAAAAGAGTTCGTGTGACGTTTCGCACTTCAAAAGAAGCCCGGCCAGGTCCACTTGGAGGCAGTCACTAAGACCAATGGCGCGCTTAGGTGAACGGATAGACTCTAGGCCTTTGTCCGCACCAGTGAACTCACTTGAATTAACTCAAAAATCACGCCTGGCCTCCTGGCCCCAATCAGACGATAAGTTCAAAAGGTTATCAACGGGTTCCTACCACCTGTATAGGTGTTTTACCCATAACCGGAACTTAGCCAAGAACTAGAAAATAAAAATGTATCCCATGAGGAGAACAGAAAAAATAACAATACCAACTCACTTGGAGAAGGTAACCAAAGAGACTGTAACTAAAAATCAGGGGATGAGAAACGTGTCTTCATGGGAAATAATATGATGCATGATGGAGACAAGAATGTGACGTGAAACCGGGTGTAAAATTAATGTGCCAAGAGAAATTTCAGAAAGATTATAAGGAAGTTTGTTTCTAAGGTGAGACAATAAGGGACAGTGATAAACGTAGTGGAGGGCATCCGCATCTGGACAACCACACCCACAAGTAACCTGTTTGTTCAAGAACCTGGCATAATAAGTAGGAAATTTGCCGTGATTGGTTATAAGTTGAGTAAGAAAATGGTTGGAAAGATTCCTATGTAAATTAACTGAATGAATTATAGAATATGTAAATCTGCCGACCTCCGCCGAGTCCCAACGAGACTGCCAGGTCGAGGTTAAAGCCCTTTTCAACAGGTTATTCAGCCTGTTAGGGGAAATAGAAAATGAAAAATCAATAGAAGAAAACTGAGTTGCTGCCTTCGCAGCCTGATCTGCGAGTTCATTACCTAGGGTACCCTTATGGGCCCTGGTCCAGCAAAGTTGAAAAATGTGGTTATCGGAAAATGAAAAGAGTTTAATTTCTTCGTGGATTTGTTTCACCATCGAGTTGTATCTAGGATATTTAATAATGGTATTGAGAGCACTCAAAGAATCGGAGATAAGAATAAAAGAGGAAATATTGTATTTGTTGATCCAACGGATCGCCTGTAAAATAGCAAAAATTTCGGCATCGAAGATTGAGGCATCGTCATTGAGTCTGTAGTTACCGGTAAAGAAATGAGTGTAATTAATGTCAAGAACCACAAGAGCCGACCCCACACGGGAGTCCATTCTGGATCCATCAGTGAAGATGGACCAGTTGTAAAAAGAATGTAACTTAGAAGAATAATTAAGTAAATTAAAGAATGGATCAAAAGCCGGGTAACCTGTCTTATCAATAGAAAAGAAAGAATTGCTATTTAAATTAAGTCCAAAAATGTTTATTTCACCGTAATTATGTTTCAATTGATATTTAGCTTTAGTGGAAGAAACCACTAAGTCGATGGGGGGTATACCAGCAATGACACAGAGAGAAAGAGTAGGTGTAGTCCTGTAAGCTTTAGTGATTATTAACAGAGCGGCACGTTGCACACTCGTGATTAAATTGGTTACCCGGACGGTTCCATCCCACCATATAGGAGAACCATACGTGATCATCTTTTCAGTGATCAACTGATAAATGAACTTAAGTGTGTCGGGGCCTAATCCCCAGGTGGCCTTAGTAATACGACTGATTTTATGTAACAAAACTTGGACTTTATTCTTAATGTAATTAAAATGAGGTCTCCAACAAAGATTTTGGTCCAAAATTAATCCGAGATATTTGAGTTCCTTAGTTCGTTGTACGCTATTACCGAGAAGATGAAAACTGGGGGCTCTACGATCCACAGTGCCCCTCTTCGGAAAAAATAAGTATTTAGTTTTATTATGATCAAAATTTAAATGATAAGTGTTACTCCAATTGACTAAGTGCTCAACAACCAAATTACAATTATTTTCAATAGTTGGAACACTATTGCCCAAAGAAACCAAAAGAATGTCATCTGCATAAGCGTAAAGAAAAGTGTTGCTAGGAAGATGAATATCGAAAATATCATTAATAAAAAGGTTCCAAAATAACGGAGAGGAGATGGCGCCCTGAGGCACCCCAACATTGTAAAAAGAATTAATATTGTAACCGTAATCAGAAAAATTTATACACCTATCAGAAAAGTAATCGATATATATATTAATTAAATAAGAAGGGTTGTTTAATTTAATCAAGGAATTAATGACGTCAGACCACCTGACAGTGTTAAAGGCATTTTTAATATCAAATGATATAAGCGCGCAGTGTAGTTTATTGGACTTGGCAAATCTAATATGTTCAATAACGGTACTTAAGGCATCTATTGTACTTTTATGTTTCATAAAGCCATATTGATTACAATGTATAAAAGAGTTGGAATCGATATAGAAAGAAAGCCTATTATGTATTATTTTCTCGAACCATTTCCCAATGATGGGAAGTAGACAAAGAGGACGAAAATCACTTGGGGAATTATGCGAGTTCCTGTTAGCCTTTGGTAGAAAAACTACTCTAGCCTTCTTCCAATCAGAAGGGAAAGAACTGTGAGTTAAACAATAATTAAAAAGTTCAATGAATAAATTAGAATTAATGTGGAATAAATCCTTAATGACATCCAAACAGATACCATCAGGCCCTGGAGCCTTATTAACTTTAAACGTGTTCAAAATGCAAAAAGCCTCATTATAGTTTACAGCCGGAAAAGGGGTATACGGTAACTTAGCAAAAGAAAAAGGAGAATCAATAACGGGAAAATGAAATGACAGCAAATCCTCAATGAAGTGTTTAACTGTTAACTTATTAGAACTTAAATCTGCATGGAAAAACGCCTTAGTAGAAATGTCTTTAATAAGGGAGCTGTAAGAACTGAGAGGTGACGTAGCCGTGATACTATTAATGAAATTCCTCCAAGAGGAGCGTTTAGCCTTACAAATTAAATGTTTATATTTAGCAAGATTGATCTTATAGACATTCAGTAAAGTCGACCTCTGATCAGCAATGTGACACCTTTGGTACTTACGACGACAAGCCCGAACAAATTTACGAAAAATCGTAAGATCAGGGCTCCACCAAGGACAGCGTCGGTGATTAGAAATCACCCTAGTACCAGGGCCAAAGCCACCAGGAAACGACTGATAAACTACTGAATTAATAAAATGGGAAACTGTACTAGTAGGAAGATCAGTATTCAAAAAGTCCGAAAAAGAAGAAGTGTAAAGGTTCGAAAATAATTTAGACTTAATCTTAAACCAGTTTTTACTGTGTTTAAAAGTATATCTCCGAAAATAGGAGCAAACAACCGGAGGTTGAGAAAGACTTAACTTAAAATCAATGTTAGCATGCTCGGAAGCATTAATGGTGTCGGAAATACACCAAGAATCCAAAAATAAACTAGTGAAATTATGTAAAGTGAGGTCAATCCAGCTACGACCCCTGGTGGAAGAAAAAGTGGGAGGATCGGTGGGGGAATTAGAAATAACGAGATTATGATTACTAATGAAAGTGAATAAATTATCGCCGCGTGAGTCAGTGTTTTCACCTCCCCAGAAAGTGTGCTTTGAGTTGAAATCACCACAGATGAGAACATTGTCCCAACAGCGGGTAAGTAAGGAATCTAACTGATCCAAAACGGAATCGAAAATATCCGAGTTGTTGGGAGGAATATAACAATTAATTAATAATAAATTATAATTTTCTATATAAATGCAATTAAGATAACAACTTAAGGAAATAATAGTAAACCTAATAGAACTGTCAGCCACCAGGATACAAGACCTGGGAAACTCTATGTGATCAGCGACTACTCTGACACGTGAGCCATAGCCCACAACAAAGTTATCAAGAACGTAAGGTTCTTGTACGGCAACCAAGGAAAGGGAAAAATTAGAAATGTCCGCGGAAAGAAGGTTTGAAGCAACTCTACTGCAACCGAGATTAACTTGACGAAGTGAAAAAGAACTATCCATAATTAATAAAAGTTTTTAATCTGCCTATTTCCTTTTGGTACGACGGACATAATCGCGAGTTGGTAGAATGGTTGGTTTTAAGAAGATTTTTCTTGTTACTATTGTTATCATTAAGTGATTTACAAGTATAACAACATAAACTATTAGAACTACAATCTTTTCCCTGATGACCTTCAGAACTACACTTATAACAATAAACTTTATCTGAGTTACAAAACTTAGAGGTATGACCGAATTTAAGGCACTTATAGCATTGTCTAGGTTTAATATATTCCTTAAAATAGAATCTTTCCCAATTTATACTTAATTTATCAAATAGACTGAAACTATTAAAAGAGGCTGGATCTAACTCAATAATGTAATTAATACCGGATTTTCCCTGAAATTGTCCTTTGATGATGGCCACTACATTCGTAGCGCCATTTTGTTCCTGAATAGAAGTTAAGATTTCATCAACCGTGATCTGTTTGTTAACATTAAAGAGGATAATTTTAGGATCGGATTTCTTCGGTGACCTAACATCAATGTGCTCTAATTCCGGGTTTGTGTTAATAGCTGATTTTAAAGAGTTTAATTCTTCGGCAGAGTTAACCTCAACCACAAAGTCTCCCGATTTAGTTACCTTAGTACGTTTAACTCCAATACGGAGGGACTGAGGATTAATCTTAGACATGATTAACTGCTTGGTGTCAACCGGACTGGGACACGACTCAGCTTTACTAAGGATCACTACATGTTCTTCGCGAGGTTTACTGGGCTTGCCAGAAACAACACTCGCGTACGACCCCGACTGGGGAGGAAGAGGAGTTTTGGTAGAATTAACTTTAAGATTTAAATTTTCTAACTTTAATTCGGTATTAGTAACTAAAAGGCCGGTGATGACTTCGGTGAGAGAGTCTAGATGTGCCCTAATAGCACTTCCACTATCTTTACTAAGCTTACTAGAAGAACTTATAATAGACTCAATCTCTTTCCTACTGTTAAATAAAGATTTAAGAATCGGATGATCTGATACGTTAGTAGTCATGATAGATGGGGATGATGATAACGACATTAATTAATTAACGAAAATCCAAAGTTAAATAACGAAGTTAAATGAAAAAATGCGAGGGGGAGGCCTTACCTCCAAATGACAGATGACCTATAAGAAGCCCTCGACTTCAAAGTTATAACACCAAAAAGTTAAACTAATAATAAGAGCGGGGGCAATGAGCCTTTAACGAAAAAACAACTAAACCCGCAAAACTGATGTTAATATTAAAGTTAAGTTTAATGAGCTCAAAATCCAAAAAAGATTAACTAACGAAGGAACTCAAAAGAGTCCAACCTAACAAGAACTTTAAATTAATTTATAAAAAAAGAAGAACTCCGAAGAGTTCAACCTAACAAGAACTTTAACTTAACTTACAAAAAAAGGAGAACTCCGAAGAGTTCAACCTAACAAAAACTTTAATTTAACTTACAAAAAAAGGAGAACTCCGAAGAGTTCAACCTAACCTAACTTTAAAATTTAACTTATAAAAAAAGAAAGAACTCCGAAGAGTTCAACCTAACAAATGTGATGGGAAGTGGTCAAAGTACCACTCAAAGGAGGACCCTGGTAGGTCTCCGTGTAAGTGTATCCTAACAAACCCTACGGGCGTCAAAAAAGTTAAGGAAAAACCTCTCTCTAGTGTCGGTCGGGTTCTCATTCAAATATACCCGCCGCTAACATAAAGGGACACTAGACGCCAGGGACTCAAATCCTTTCTTACCAGCACTTTATCCTTGGAAGACGGTCCAAGGAAGGGAGGCTAGAGTCTCCAACCACACTTTTCACCTTATCCCCCGTGGGGGACCAGGGAAGAGAGGGGTCAGTCTCTTGTTGCGCCTTGCTGCTTTCGTTTCGACCAGAACGGTGGTCTACTTACGGGTACCGCCAACGTGAAGGCAGCAGCATCGACGACTTCCGCATGCTACATGCTACGGAGCTATGTAAAACAAAAAGCAAAGAATGTACCGAACGGGAACACTCAAGATAGCTCAAACAATAGCACTAATATCACCGCCCAAGATATTTCTCGCATGAGGCACGGCCCCCCAACCAGACGATAAGGAGAATTCCTATACCGACCTAGCCGAAGCCATACGGTGACTAACGACCCGTCGCTGCGACAGTCGTTGCTCCACCACTTCACCACAGGCGACTCCTGGAGCACCTCAACTCCGGAATTCCACCTAGTCGGGACGTACCGTCCGCGCCCAGCAAGCCCTGTTACGATCCGGAGGACCGAGGGTCGCCGTGGAGAAAATTTTGCCTATCTTTCCAAATATGGAAACCTAATCATTACTGATCTGACTCCAATCTGAGTCTAAGAGAATCAATTTAGAATATTGCCACCATAATGTGTCTACTGAGCCAATCCTGCGGGTGCCAACCGCACTTTATTTATTAAATCAAAAGATACATTACATGAAATACACTAGAATACAGAGTTATTATATACATATTTACAAGTATTTTACAATGAAGAGGCGTTCATACAATTAATTAAACACTTTTCCATCATGAGCTTAAGTCCAATCTTAGATTTGCTTGAAACACATAGTAATCCAAGCTGTGCCTTCTTATAGTCCTTTGGAAAAAAGTCCTTCCGAAAGTCTTGAAGATCTTCGCACTCGTACACCACATGATGAACGTTGCCTTCTTCGTAGCCACACCAGCAGCTCCTCGATCTGTTGAAGAAACGATGTTGGTAGGTTGGGATTGCACCATGTCCCGAATAGATCATATTTATGAGGAAATCAGAATGGCACCTAGTGGTATTGACTTTGGGCAGTAAGTCAAAGGTGTGCCTTCCAAGTTCAGAGGTGTCCCAGAGGACTTGCCATTTAGACAGGGCTTCCCTGTGCATCTTTTTCTTTAACACGTCCACCGAGATCTTCACCTCTAGATCCACCTCATCTTCCATAGTGGCTTTCTTGGCGTAGCCATCAACTATTTCATTGTATATTTCCCCATTGTGTGCCTTCACCCAAGAGAATGTTATGGGTTTAGGCGTATTTTTAGTCAGATTCCTTATTGACTGGGCCTGTGCCCCAGGCAGGAAGTTGCAAATTGCTTGCAACGCTGACATAGAATCCGAACGGACTTGAGCCTTTTTGTATTGTGAAGTTTCAAATCCTTTAATTGCCAGTTCAATTGCTGCCAGCTCTGCCTGGTAGACAGAAGCCTCGTCATTGAGGCGGACCATGGTGCAGTCCATAATGTGTCCATCGAATACAGTAATATGTGCACATCCTACCTGGGAGTTAAGTTTAGAGCCGTCCGTGTAAAGTAAGCAAGTCTCACCATCCACCTTTTGCTCCATGTCCAAAATCATGGGGCTGAGATCCCAATAAGCATTTTGGGTTTGATCTTTCCATTCCACCTTATCGGCTGAGTAGGTGGTACCATCAATAGTGACAGTGGAACCATTTTTCAACTTATGAAGTCTGTTCAAAGTCTGACATTTGAGGTGCAGCGGCATTACTCCTGAAATTACTTGAACTGCCTCCGTGGAAACAGTACGGTAACATTTTGTTAGACGGATAAGTGGTAATCCTTTGGACCGAATTTAACAGTCTGTCCATTTTCTTTGTACCATTATACCATACTTCGCAACCGTATAAGATCTGCTTTTCCAGAACTGCCAGATATAGATTTTTGAAGTTTTTGCCACTGACACCCCAGGTTGCTTTGCAGACTCTGTTGAGTTTCGCAACATTGTGGAAAATTTTTTCCTTCACTGCTTTCAGGTGGTCACCCCAGGTGAGATTGCAATCGAACTGCACTCCCAAGTAGGTCACAACTCTGCTATATTTCAGAGTAGTGCCGCAGAATTTGATCGGAGGAATTCTGCTTATTTTCTTCAAGTTTTTGAAGATAGTGAACATGCACTTATGTGGACTAAACTTCAGACCATATGTTGAGGCCCAACCCTCAATCTTACTAAGGACAGACTGGGTGGAGTTGCTAAAATGATAAGCAGCAGGTGCTCGAAAGAGGATGCAGATGTCGTCGGCAAACGCCTGAATTCGGTGGTGCTCAGTTACTTCGAGGATCTCATTTATAATTAGTAGCCAGAGCTTTGGTCCGAGACTCGAACCTTGTGGAACTCCGGTGGAGTAGCTCTTGGTGTATCCCTCACAGTGTACTTTCCTTTCGCTAATAAAATCGCAGATGCAATTTTTTAAGTACTGAGGGATATTAAGAGTCCTGATTTTGGTCTTTAGATGCTTCCAAGCTATTGTATCAAAAGCACCTTTGATATCGAGCACCACCATTAGCGTAAGTGAACTTTGGTTCCTGGACGCGTTTACAAAGTCCAGAACCTTCTGCATTGCCATGAGAGTTGACCTCCTCTTTCTAAAACCGTACTGCAGATCGCTATAAAACCCAGAGGTTTCCAGATAGTAATCCAGCCTATTAGCAAGAACTTTGTCAAGTACTTTCCCCCAAACGGGGAGGAGACTGATAGGCCTGTACGAGTCTGGTAGGCTCAGGTCTTTATTTGGCTTGGGACACAAAACAACATTGGCTATCTTCCAGCAGGAAGGGAACTTTCCACTTGTTAAACATACATTAAATATATCTATAAAGATATTTTTGTCTATATTATACAACTCAGCAAGAATTTCAAGAGGGAGACGGTCAATCCCAGCGGCTTTTCGCCTGGCCATACCACTAATCACCATGTCAAGTTCTAGTTGAGTCGTCAGGGCTACCTCGGTTGAGGCAGCTTCTCCTTCCTCTTCATCTGTCCCCGTCTTGAAGTGATAATCAATGATCGTCTGGATCGTCTCTCTCCTAGTTGAAGTACAGCTACCATCTTCACGTACAACTGTGCTCTTCAGTTGACGTCTTTCTCTCGAGACAAAGTTGGAAGTCTCGTGGTATGGCCCTGCATTCAGTACATTATTAACAAAGTTTTTGAAACTCTGTGTTTTTGCTGAGAGTATTCTGCGTTTATAGACTGCAAGTTCCCTTTTGTAAGTGAGCCTCCTTACAATCCTTAAGCCTTCGTCCCTTTCGCTTTGAAAAAGCCTCCTGAGTGCCCTGACCTTTCTACGTACGATGCCAAGCTCCATGCTCCACCACGGAGCGTTGCGCCGAGGTTTAGAAACCTTCGGACGAATGCAGTCCTGTGTCATACTCAGTACCTCTTCTTGAGCATAAGTAATGTGCTCGACAACATTGTGGCAAACAATAGCCGACCTATCCCAGTTATCAACAAAGTCGATGAACTTCTCCTTCAACTTCTTCCACAGGACCCTGTGTAGAGGAATACCGAGGTATTCTTCCACTGTGCTGCTGAGTCCGACCGACAACCTCAAGAGATTGTGATCACTGCACGTGATGTGGTCGAGGACTTGAAGATCTGGCGCGACGTTACCAAGATCTCTAGCAAGCACCAGGTCCACCCAGCTCCTTCCACGACTGCACTGGAACGTGGGAAGGGAATCCGGATCATTCAAAATTGAAAGCCCGTGCTGGATGGAAAACGAGATGAGAGTATCACCCCGAAAATCCTGAGGAAGTCTACCCCAAAGTTGGGACTTGGCGTTGAAATCACCGAAGATCAGGGTAGGCCTGCCTAAGTGTGTAATAAGGATGTTATTTAAGAGGTCTAAGTTCCGTGTTAGGTCCTCACTTGGAGAACAGTAAACTGAGCAGAGCACAAGTGCAACGTCTTCCAGTAACCATTCCACTACTACAACGTCACGGTGGCTATACAGGACAGTAACTTTCTGATCATTTCTGACCAAGAATGCAGCACGGGGATCGGGCTGCTTGTAAACAAGGTTATAGGTGAAAGGAAAGCCAGGTATTAAGCCATTATTAACATAGGGCTCGTTAATGGAGGAAATAACAAGCCCCATAGCGACTATGTCCTGGGCCAATTGAGCAGAGGCTGCCCGAGCGTGACCCAGGTTAATATGGGCGAGATTCACCAACTGCAACTGCTTATCCATAGTCAGTGCGAGTTGAGATCAACTTAATTTCTTTCCTCCATACCCGGCAATCCCGATCAAGACACGAGTGTCTCGTCTCATTTTGTTCATTGAACTTTTCATTATGTTCAATGCAATTCATGCACCTTTCGTTTTTTCGTTTACAATTTTTCCCCGTGTGCTTTGTGCTACCACAGCGCAGGCAGCAGGGAGGATTAGTACAAAATTTCCCGATATGTCCGTATTTGCCACAGTTGTAGCAAATGGTCGGTCGAAAGTACTCTTTAGATTGTACGAATTGCCAGCCAACTCGCAGCTTCCGCCCTTTAAGCTGCTTAAATGCAGTGGGAGCGAGCTCAACCACCCAGTTCTTGCCCTCTTTTGAATCAAAACAATGTTTGATCCTGAAAGAATCCTTAGTTATGGATTCGTTATGGTCTATGAGTGCCTCTCCCAAGGCCTCTTCCTCAATTGATGTGTCCACATCGTAAAATATCAATTGCGGTCTCCTCTTCTGAGGTTTATATACCGCATAGTCCCCAAGTAGGCTATCTCTAGCCTTAAACTCAGCAATGAGTTTATCAATGTCATCGTCAGATTTCCCCTTGATCAACACACCACCTTTGCTGATCTTTCTGACGTCTTTTAAGGAGACATTGATGGTTTTGGGACTGAAATTAGATTTGAGGTCGTGGAGAGTCGCGGCGTTCGACTGTTCCACTTTAGGTTTAACAATAAGGATGCTCTCCTTATTTTTTGTATGTCCCTGCTTTGGGGCCTGCTCCCCAGTCTTTCTTGCGGCACTTCTGCTTCTAGCACGTTTGCTAGATGCCGCTTCAGCAAAGGTTTTCTTTGCTGTCTTCTCTTCCAACTTCCCCTTGAGGAAGTGGATTTCATTGGACTGATCTATTACCAGTCGCATGAGCGATTGGAGCTCATCTTTGACCTTAACCTGCAAGGTCTTCTTTATTTCGTAACTGGAGAAAAGCCGTAGGATTTCTCCCTGAAGAGCCAGAGCTCTATCCATGTAATCACCCGGAGGGGCAATTTCTGGGGCTGCCTCAGCAGTCTCATTTTCCACCACATTGTTGGCGGATTCGGAGTTCATAGTCTGTTCCTCCGTATTAGACATTGTGCCAGATTAGTTCTGAAAAGAACTGTTTTGTTTGATCTTGGAAAAATGCTAGATCAATCACTGAGATGCGCAATTTCGTCGTCAAAATGACGTCCAGCCAGGACCACGTGGAGGTAAGCGCGACCAAATGGCGAAGGTACGAATAGCCTCTGGGGCGTTGTCCGACCTAGTCTCAGATTTGCAAAGTAGCTGATAGCTCACAAAACTTATTTTTCTCGCCTTGGCCTCCTGGCCGGCACCAGACGATAAGGGAATTCCTAAGCTGACCCAGCCCTAAGGCCATACAGCACTGATAACAAGTCGCTTTGACAGCTCTCCGCCATCATACTCAAGTTCCACAGTTCAGGGGAAGTCCCAATCCGCTCCAGTCAGCTCAACTCCTCCGTTCTCTCCACGCTCGTCCTGTGCAGACCGCTACGAAGAGGACCAACCAGGAAGTCTCCTAACAGCAACTCAGCTCAGCTACGACTACAGGTCTGGGGCCGCAAATCCGAATCTTTGCCTGTGATCCTGGGACTTGGAAGTCGTGCCATATTTATTGATAAAAGAATTACAGAGAAAAGTTGAGGAAATTACATAACAAGGTTACAAAAGATTATTTACAATATATACAAAAGGTTAATCTTCTTCTTTGTGAAGCTTGCCGCAGCGTTCTATGATGTCTCTGACTCCTTGGGCTGAAGGACTTGAGTTCAGCAGATTGTGGATCTGGACTTCTTTGTAGTTTGAAGGAAACTTCTGTTCTCGAATGTCGTCCATCAGATGACAGTTGTAGACAAGATGTTCAGCGTCGCCATTGTTGTCTCCACACCAGCAGACTCCTGTTCCGTCGAAAAATCTTTCCCAGTAGGAGGGGAAAGCACCGTGTTGGGTGAGGACTTGATTGATCAGGAAATCACCATGAAGTCTCCTTGGGTTGACCTTCGGGATGATCTTGAATGTTGCTCTGCCTTTGTTAGAATTGGTCCATCTGAGCTGCCATGAGTTGATGATTGAAGACTTGAGAAGAGACTTGATTTTCTGGGTTGAGATCTTGCAGTATTCATCTACATCGTCCTTCTTCGTGGCCATCTTTGCATGGTGATCAGCACGTTCGTTGTACTCTTCTCCTGCGTGGGCTTTAATCCATCTAAGTTGGATGTCCTTGTGAGAGTGGAAGATCATGTGTCTGATCTCTTCAGCATCCTTGAGTTGACCTCTGTTGCAGATGGTGTTAAGTGCTGCTCTGGAATCGGATCTGATGATAGCTCTGTCGTAGTTAGAGTAGACCGCATGACGAACAGCTGCAGCAATGGCTTTGACTTCTGCATTGTACACAGTAGCTCCATTGTTGAGTCGATACATGATGTCAGCAGTCACTTCGTTGTTTTCAACCACAATGTAGGCGTAGCCAACTCGATCATTAAGCTTTGATCCATCAGTGTAGATCTTCAACTCGAAGTTGTTGTCCTCCTCTTTATCCATCCATCCGAGATCCTGATGAGTCCAGGGAGCAGTGATGCAAGTTGAGGGCCAATCCACGTCATCTGCTACTAAGGTGTTGTTGTCAATGGTGATCGTCGCTCCGTTTCTTAACTTGTGGAGTTTGTGCAGACTTTCGCAAATTAGGTCTACTGGAGGAACACCAGCCAGTACTTGAAGAGCATCAGTAGAGGTCGTTCTGTAACATCTGGTTATCCGAATGAGAGCTGGCCTCTGGATAGTTGAGAGAAGACGAGCTGTCCTTTGAGTTCCGTCCCACCATATTTCAGCACCATAGGTGATCTGCTTTTCGATGATTGCTGAATATATCTTCTTCATCGTTTCTGGAGTAGCTCCCCAATCAACACCTTGAATTCTTGATAGTCTCGCTATATTGGCTGTAACCTTATCCTTAAGTTGATGAAGGTGTGTTGTCCAGTTGATCTTGTTGTCGAAGAAGACTCCTAGGTACTTGACAGCTTTCTGGTACTTCAAACTCCTGCCCTGCAGATGAATACTTGGAATACGGGTGACACGTCCTCTCTTCTTGATGATGGTGAATTCACATTTGTTGTGACTGAATTGCAGCTGATTAGAGACTGCCCAGTCGTCCATCTTCTTCATAATGGGTTCCACCTTCTTAGTGAACTTGTACGCTGCACTGTCCTTCATCAATATGCAGATGTCATCTGCAAAGGCTTGGATAAGGAAGTCTTCTTCTTCAGTCAGGATGTCGTTTATCAGCAGAAGCCAGAGTTTCGGACCAAGACTGGATCCCTGAGGCACTCCTTTATTGTATTCTTTTTTGTAGTCTTCACAGCTCACGCTTCTTCTATTGATGAATGAGAAGATGATGTTTCTGAGATACTTGGGAACTTTAGCTTCAATTAGTTTATGTTGAATACAAGACCAAGATGCGTTATTGAAAGCACCCTTGATGTCCAGGACCACCATGAGAGTCAGCTTCTTCTCATCATCAGCCCGATTGATGAAGTTCTTGACGTTATTCATCGCTTGTAATGTTGACTTGTGACGTCTAAATCCATATTGAAGAGGATGGTAAAAGCAAGAGTTCTCCAAGTAGAAGTCCAGTCTTGATGTTATGATCTTGTCCAAGATTTTCCCCCAAACCGGAAGCAAACAGATGGGTCTGTATGAGTCACTCTTCGTTAGGTCTTTATTCGCTTTGGGGCAAAGCACTACCTTCGCTTCTTTCCAGCAAATCGGGAAGTAACCATTCTTGATGCAGAAGTTGAAGAGGTTGAGGAACAGCTTCTTCTTCTTCTTGAATACTTGTTCAAGTATCTCCTTGGGAATTCCATCTGCACCAGGAGCTTTGTTATTGTTCATCATCTTCAGTGTGTCTTCAATCTCCTTGATGGTGATGTTGGGAACTTCATCATTTGTCTCTAGTTGATCTGGGACGTCGTCATGCGTCGTCATCTGGAAATGCTCATCAATGATTGCTTTGATGGTATCTGTTCTGCAAGTGGTACTGGAATTATCTGGCATGGAGATGGAGTGGAGGACATCTCTTCTTCTAATCTTCAGGAAGTTTGAGATCTTGTGGTAAGGTTCTTCATGAAAGGAGTTATTGATGAACTCCTGGAACTTCTTCTTCCTAGTGATGTTGATGACTCTTCTATAATGTGCTAGATGGCATTTGAAGGTGGCACGAAGTTGCTCTCTTCTTGAAGTCTCCTTTTCACTCTGGAACAGTCTTCTGTGGGCACGCACTTTACTTCTGAGGATCTGAAGTTGAGGAGTCCACCAGGGCGCATTCTTCCTTTCTTTCTTCAGAGCAGGTCTCACATTCTTGTATGCCATCTCAAGTATCTGCTGTTGAGTGGACTTGATGAATTCATCCAGTTCTTCAGTCTTCATGTCATCAAAGTCTTCAATGAAGGATGAATTAGAAACTTCTGTCAAAAATGGATCCCAGCGCAGTCGCTGAAGAGGAAATCTGGAAGATGAAGAAGAAGGTGGCATCTCGTTGAAATCCAATTCGATGATGTTGTGGTCACTACAAGTTATCTCATCCAGGACTCTGAAGGTGAAGTCAGCAGCAAGTTGAGTGTTCGTCATTGCTAAGTCAATCCAACTTGATCCACGGCTACAGCTGAAGGTGGGGATGCTATCTTCATTGTTCAAGATGAAAAGATTATGAAGAGCGACAAAGTCGATGACTTTACTTCCACGATGATCGAGAGGGCGTTGGCCCCAAAGTCTCGATTTTGCATTGAAGTCACCAAGAAGAACAATAGGTTCTTTGTATGAGTTGATCAGGCAGCTGAGCTTATTCAAGTTGATATCCAAGTCTTCAGAGGGAGAACAATAGGCTGAGATGACAATGAGGAGACGACAATTAAACTTGATGTGAGCAGCAACGATGTCTCTATCAGCAAACAGAAGGACAGCTTCCAAACTCTTGTCTAAGATGAGGGCGGCGCGGGGCTTCTCATGATGACACATAATACAAAGAGAAGCAGGAAAACCTGAAATAATATGATTGTAGGTGAAGGGCTCATTGACCGAAGTCACCTTGTACTTACGAGAAAAAATTTCCTGGGCAAGCTGAGCAGAAGCTGCCCTAGCATTGCCCAGGTTTAGGTGCGCCATGCGCAAAAGCCTATTATTGCTCATATTGAGTTCTTGACATAATTAAAGCCTTCTCATTGTTCCAACACCTACAATCAGATGAATTAACGCTGTGATGAATGTCATATTTCGAGTTGAACTTCTTGTTATGATCTTTGCAATTGATGCACGTGTCTTCTTTGGCTCCGCAGTCTCTTCGAAGGTGACCTTCTTCTCCACATTTCATGCACGCTGTCTTGTTCTTGCAATATTTACCAATATGTCCCAGTCTTCCACAATTGAAACATCGTGTTGGTCTGATGTACTCTCTGTAACTGGCCCGTTGCCATCCGATGGTAATCTTCTTGTGCTCCAAGTATTGAATGACCTTCGGCTCCAACTCCACTATCCAATTGTTTCCTCCGGACTTGGCTTTGTAGCTGGACTTAATAGAGATGTCTTCAATGGAGATTCCATCATTGTTCTCAGCAATTAAAGTCCTCAGTTCTTCTTTGTCCACATCTCTGGTGACGTCATAAATGACCATCTGGGGCTTTCTCATCTTAGGTTGAGCAACTTGGTAGTCTCCGATCACTGCAGCTGACTTCTGAAGTTCTTTGGTTATCCTCTCGGCTTCCTCTTTAGAGTGGGTGTTGATCACGATGCCACCTCCGGAGATCTTCTTGGTGTTTTCGATTGTCACTTTAACTTCTTTGGGCTTGATGTTCTTTTTCAAGTCGTGGAGAGTTGCTTCACTGGACTGCTCGGACTTAGGCTTGACAATCACTGCGTACGATGGCTTGGAACTCGGTCTGCTTCTGCTTCTGGTCCTCTTCGGTTTGCTGATGGTTTCTGCATAAGTCGGGATCTTCTTCTCTTGTTCGCTGAGTCTACCTTGAAGAACGGAGATAACATTCGTCTGCTCGATGAAAACACGCATCATCTGTTGGAGTTCCTCTTTGAGTCTGGTCTTCTGGGCGACTCTTAGATCTTTGGACATCAGAATCTGCAACATGTTACTCTGATGGTGGAGTGCTCTCGCGATGAAGTCCTCTTTGTCAATCTGCTCTGCGGCATGGTCCTGGGAGATAATCTCCGGCAAACTTTGAGTTTCAAAGTTCTGGTCCTCCAAAACTTCGGTCATGGTGACAGAAGGCAAAAGGAATCTGCAAAAAATTATAAAAAAAGAAAGGAAACTGGAAAACCAGTCTCCACGCCAAGTGCTCTAGGAGCAGAACTTAGCAAAAAATTTTCGTGATAAAAAAAGGGTATTTGGGAAAACCCAAACACCCAATAGTTTGCCCTGAAAAGGACAGTTGCTCGTGTTGTGTTAGCCTAGCAAATCACAAAGGACTACTAGTTTCCAGCCGGTACCACGTGGAGGTACAACACTCGTGCTCAACGCAGCGAAATGAGAAAATAAGTAAGCTCACGTAGCCTTTTGAATGGCTGCTCCGCGCGGATAGACTCTGGGCCTTTGTCCGGGGAGATCGCAAATATCACAATTTTCTCACAAAGTCGCGTTTGGCACACCGGCCACCAGACGATAAGGGAATTCCTATGCTGACCCGGCCGAAGCCATACAGCCACTGATAACTGATCGCTTTGACAGCTCTCCGAACTCAGACTCGAAGTTCCACAGTTCCGAAGCACGAAATCCGTTCCAGTCAGCTCAACTCCTCCGCTCGCTCCTCGCCCGCCTCGGGGGACCGTCACGAACCGGACCAACCAGGAAGACTCCTATCAGCAACAAAGACGACACTTGTCTGGGTCCGCAAACACGAAACTTCTAATTTTGAATTTTGAAGGGGTTCCTGTGTTCCGTCGGTGCCTCTTTTTCTATTTTTATTGAACAAAAGATTAATACAGAGAATGAATAATACATGAAATACAATACAAGGCTATATACAAATATATACAGGAAATTAAGCATCTTCTGCAGAGAAAGTCTTGCATCTGTCGATGATTTCGCAAAGTCCCGCTCTTGATGTAGAAGAATTCATCAGATTCTGAAGACCGACTTCGAGGTAGTTGTAGGGGAAGCTCCTAGTCCTGACGTCATCCATCAAGCTGCACTTGTAAATGAGGTGGTCAACGTTTCCAGTTTCTTCTTCGCACCAACAGATGTCGCTGGAATCGAAGAAGCGGCTCCTGTAGCTGGGGAAGGCACCATGATGAGTAATGAGTTGATTCAACTTGAAACAACCATGGAGTCTCTTGTATGAAACTTGAGGAATAATCCTGTGCACCACTCTTCCTTTGTCCGTCAGGTTCCAGATATCTTGCCACTTGTGGAGTATCTCGACTTTGATTCTCTTTTTGATGTTTTCAATGGAGAACTTGCATCGGATGTCAACTTCGTCTCTTGTGGTAGCTTCTTTTGCAAGTCTGTCAACCATTTCATTGTAGAATTCTCCTTCGTGGGCTTTGACCCATTGAAGCTTGATCTCCTTGTTGAGGTGTCGAATGGCATACTGGACCTCCTCTACTTCTTTCGTCCTGGTAGAACTGCAGATGGCTGCCAGTGCAGACCTGGAGTCAGAACGTATGGTGGCATCTTGGAAAGTGGAGAACTCGAAGAAACGGATGGCATCGGCGATGGCATGTAGTTCAGCATTGAAGACCGTTGCATCGTCGTTTAGCCTTTGTTGAACTTCAGCGATGACTTGATGCCTGTCAATTGCTACAAAAGCGAAACCAACTCTTCCACGAAGCTTTGATCCATCTGTGTAAAGGAGGAGTCCATCATCTTCTTTGGTGTTGTCCTGCCACTTCAAGTCCAGAATATTCCAAGGAGGGTCGAAGGAGTTGTACTTCCAGTTGATGTCGCAATTGTTGATGACTTGATCGGAGATTTCCACTGTGAGTCCTTTCTTTAGTCTGTGAAGTTTCCAAAGTCCTTCGCAGATGAGGAAGACTGGAGGAATACCAGTCAAAACTTGGAGTGCGTCAGTGGAGACTGTCCTGTAGCACCTGGATATCTTCAGAAGAGCCGGACGCTGTATGGAGTTCAGTTTTCTAATCATCCTCTTGGTGCCATCCCACCAGACTTCAGAACCATAAGTGATCTGTTTCTCTATGATGGCATGGTAGATCTTCTTCATTGTATCCTCAGGAACTCCCCAGTCTTGTCCTTGAATTCTGGAGAGACGAGAGACGTTGTTGGCGACTTTTTCCTTGATGAAGTTGAGATGAGGCAGCCAGTTGAGTTTGTGATCGAATATCACTCCTAAGTAGGTGATCTCTTTTCTGTATTGAAGTTTATGATGACTCAGTTTGATGCTTGGAATCCTGGACACTCTTCCTTTCTTCTTCAGGATGGTGAAGTGGCATTTGTTGATGCTGAACTGGAGGTTGTTCTTGGAAGCCCAGTCCTCTAGTCTTTTCATCACAGGGATCGCCTTCTCAGTGAACTTGTAAACAGCTGAGTCCTTGATGAGGACACACAGGTCATCTGCAAATGCTTGAATCGAAACGTCTTCTTCTTCCATCAACACTTCGTTGATCACCATCAGCCATAGTTTGGGTCCGAGGCTTGAACCTTGGGGCACGCCTCTGTTGTAACTCTTGGTGTAGTTCTCGCATCTCACCGATCTGTTGGAGATAAAAGAAATGATGCTCTTCTTAAGACACACTGGTAGATTAGCTTCCTCCAATTTCTGTCGGATGATCGTCCACGAGGCGTTGTTGAATGCCCCTTTGATGTCGAGCACTATCATTAAGGTGATCTTCTTTTCTTCTTCAGCAGATTTGACGAATTGAAGGACGTTCTCCATGGCATGAAGTGTTGACTTGAATCTTCGAAACCCAAACTGAAGATGATGAAAGTAGTTGTTGGTTTCTAGATGATGATCTAACCTGGCAGTAAGAATCCTGTCAAAGACTTTACCCCAAACTGGCAGAAGACTGATGGGACGATACGAATCCACTGAAGAGACATCTTTGTTCGGCTTGGGACAGAGTACCACATTTGCTATTTTCCAATCTTCAGGGAAGAAACCATGCTTGTAGCAACAATTGAAGACTGAGACGAACATCTGAGGAAACTTCAGGAAGATTGCTTCAAATATTTCTTTCGGGATGCCATCTGGACCAGCAGCTTTTTTATTCTTCATTCTTCTGAAGGTCTCTCGAATCTCTTTTTCTGAAATAGGCACATCTTCTTCAAGGTGGCATGGAGGAGTCACAGGGATCACTTCGTTGGCATCTTGGAAGTGGGCATCGATAATCGTCTTGATGGTTTCGTTTCTGTCTTCAGTTAAGGTGCCATCTGGTTTTGAGACTAAGTTCAGGACTTCTTTTCTTCGGAGTTTCAGGAAATTTGATGCTTTATAGTAAGGGGCGTCCACGAACGTCTTCTGGATGAAGTTTCTGAAGCAGTCAGTCTTCTTCATCAGGATCTTTCTTTTGTAGTGAGCTTCTTCTTTTCTGTAGAGTTCCTTCAAGGATCTTCTTGATGTGGCATCGGTTTCCTTCTGGAAGCGTCTTCTTAGGGCGCGAACTCTACTTCTGAGGGATCTTAGGCTGCTGTCCCACCAAGGAGCATTCTTCTTCTCTTTATTCTTAGCAGATCTGGTATTCTTCTTCGCATTCTCCAGGACGAAGTGTTGAGTGGTCTTGATAGTGGTATTGATGTGCTGAATATCTAGTTCATGCCAGTTGGTAACTTGAAGATGAGCAGCTGTTGTCTTCAGGAATTCTTCCCAGTTGAGACGATGAAGAGGAAATCTGGAGTAGGTGGCATCTGGAATCTTCTGATGAATATTCATCTCGATCAGGTTGTGGTCGCTACAGGTAACTTCATCTTTGACTTCCATCTGGAATTCAACATCTGGCAGGTCTCTGGTGAATACTAGGTCGATCCAACTTGTGCCACGAGAACAATTGAAGGTGGGAATGCCATCTGGGTTGTTCTGGATGATTAATCTGTGAAGAATAGAGAAGTCCACAACACAAGAGCCACGGAAGTCCATTGGATGTTTACCCCAAAGACGAGACTTGGCATTGAAGTCGCCCATCACAATCAGAGGTCCTTTGATGTTGTCAATTACAGCTCCAAGTTTGTCGAGATCTTCATTGATGTCTCCAGAGGGCGAACTATAAAAAGAAACAAAAGAAAATTTCCCAACTTCCAAACTGAGCTGGGCAGCGACGACTTGCGAGGAAATGTGCAGAGAAGTGGCCTTAGAAGAGTTAGAAACTAAGATGGCGGCTTTCGGGTTGGACTTGCTGCAGATGATGCTGTGAGACAAAGGAAAACCAATAATGGAGTGGAGGTAGGTGTAAGGCTCATTAATGGAGATAATGTCAAAATTATAAGAAAAAATAAGCTGGGCAAGCTGAGCAGAAGCTGCTCTGGCATTGCCCAGATTTAGGTGCGCCATGCGCAAAAGCCTATTATTGCTCATCATAATTAGTGTGAGCCATTATGTTCGCTTTTTCTTTCTCCCAACACCTACACTCTTTATCCTGGCTGCTGTGTCTTGTATCGTAATTAGTCCTATGTCTTCTATTGTGTTCGACGCAGTTGATACACGTGGCATGTGTCTCTTTGCAGTCTTTCTTGAGGTGATCAGTAGCTCCACACTTCATACAGCTGGTCTTGTGACGACAGTGCTTTCCAATATGGCCGATTCGTCCACAATTAAAACAAAGAGTCGGCCTGATGTATTCTCTATAGTTCGCTCGTTGCCATCCGATGGTAATCTTCTTGTTCTCTAATTGTCCGATAACTCTTGGTTGAATCTCCACTATCCAGTTTCTTCCTCCGTTCCTGGCGCGGTAGCTCGTCTTAATTGAGATGTCTTCTTGATTAATCCCTTCATTATGTTCTACAATCAAAGACTGGAGTTCCTCTTTGTCTACGTCTGCAGCAACATCGTAAATAACCATCTGGGGATTTCTTCGTCTGGGTCTTTGGACTTGGTATTCTCCAATGATGCCTCCTGACTTCTTCAAGACTTCTGAGAACTTCTCTGCTTCTGCGTCCGTCTGGGTAGTGATGACAATTCCTCCTCCGGCGATTTTTCTAACTCCTTCAACCACTACGTCTATCTCCTTAGGCTTGATATTCTTCTTAATATCATGCAATGTGGCGTCGCTCGACTGCTCGTTCTTCGGCTTCACGATGATGGCGTGGGTGGTCTTGATACGAGGTCTGCTCCTGCTTCTGCTCTTCGACTTTGGTGGAACTGCTGCTGCTGCAACAGCATAAGATTTCGGGCTGGTCTCGAGTTGTTGGAGTTGTCCTTGGAGAGTCGCAATTCTGTTGCTCTGCTCAATGAAGACTTTCATCATGAGTTGAAGTTCTTCCTTCAACTTAGTCTTCTGGGCTGCTCTGATGTCCTTCGCCAGTAGAATCGACAGCATGTTGGTCTGATGAGAGATGGCTCTGGAGATGAAGTCCCCTTCCGCTGCATTGGATGAATCATCAGGCACATCGACGATGTTAGAGTCCGCAACGCTCAAGGCGTCCACTTGTTGGTCCTCGATGACTTCGGTCATGGTGACAGAAGTAATTTTTATCTAAGAGAAATAGACAAAAAAATTGGTACTCTGAAAGATCAGAGTACCCTCTAAGTGCTCTAGAGAGCAAAACTTAGAAACTTTCGAAAAAATTCGAGTGATAAAAAAAGGGTATTTGGGAAAACCCAAACACCCAAGAGTTTGCCCTGAAAAGGACAGTTGTCGTGTTGTGTTAGCCTAGCAAATCACAAAGGACTACTAGTTTCCAGCCGGTACCACGTGGAGGTACAACACTCGTGCTCAACGCAGCGAAATGAGAAATCAAGCAAGCTCGCGTAGCCTTTTGAATGGCTGCTCCGCGCGGATAGACTCTGGGCCTTTGTCCGGGGAGATCGCAAAAATCACAAATTTCTCACAAAGTCGCGTTTGGCACACCGGCCTCAGTAGGGTAAAACTAACCTGTCTCAAGACGGTCTAAACCCAGCTTATGTTACCTATTAGTGGGTGAACAATGCAACGCTTAACGAATTCTGCTTCGCAAATGCGCGTCACTAGTTAGATGATGAGTCATTTGGCTATTAAATATTTTTTTATTATCCGCATATAAAATACAGAGCAAAGGAACAAACGTTCAGACATTACATCGGTTCACATGATACACGGTGTACAAAAAGTAACATAGAAGCATACAATATACGATAAAACAACCATATAATACAGTTAACATATCTTCCTTTACAAGTACAGTAGTCTAATAATATTTAAAAAAAAAAAAAAAAAAAAGAGCATACAAGCCGTCTGGATCCGAACTTTATTTTTGCTATTATGGGTTCTCAAACACATCCAAGCCCTCAGGGGGTTTACCTACTTTAGGTAAACACTTGTGTCGCAATCCCGAGGTACCCCAGCGATCTTTTGTTCTGTTCCTTTTCTTTCCTTTTTTCTCTTCTCTTCCTTTTTTTCCTTTTTCTCCCTCGTTGTGGTTACCTTTTCGGAGGTGAGGGCTTATCGCGATATGTTGTGTTCCTTTCTGAACACAACATCTCGCGATTTCTTAACCACCCACGTGTTTGCCGAGCGTGGAGACCCGTGTCCCCAGAAAGGGGGATCTTGGTAATTGAGGGAAACCAACACATTACTTTGGCCCCTGCTTCGTGTAAACGGAAGGTGTAGAATGGTCCCGTCTACATCAATCGGCTGGTCGGACGACTTTTGTCACTGGCCTGGGCCAAACAATCGGTTACCTGCTGGGCACTTTAATGGGTCGAGGCTGCTTAATAGGTAGCTGTGCGCGTATAGATCCCGGTTAGCACTGGTGCGACTTTATGTCCCTTTTTGGGAGCGTTTAGCATCTTCTTGTTGGGCTCCATGGTGGGTGGTGCCGCCGGGATCTGAACAACTTCCTTTTAATTATGGATTCCTCAACCCCCCCCCCCACAACCTCTCCCCTTGGGTCAAAAGGGGCACGAAAATGTATCAACAGAAACAACTCAAGCTAGGGTTTTCACTGTACAGAGAAAGGAGGGAAGTTTTTCGGCTGTCTCTCCCTTTCTCGTACATAAATGCATTTCATCATCTGTTGGAGAAGTTAAAGCTGTCAAAAAATTAAGATCAGGCGTCTTGCTTATTGAGGTTGCAAATTCAAAACAAGCTTCAAGTCTCTTAAAGTGCACAAACTCCAGTGACAGTTACTGCTCATAGTACTTTAAATTTCAGTAGAGGAGTTATCTCTGAGGGAGAACTCTATAATGTTCCAGATGAAGAGATTTTAGAAGGTCTAAAAGAACAGCATGTCTGTGGAGTACGGCGTATCACCATCCGTCGCGACGGGAAAATACTGAACACCAAACATCTAATTCTTACATTTAACACACCATCACTACCATCACACATTAAAGCAGGATACCTAAGATGCTCTGTGCGTCCATTTGTCTCCAATCCATTGCGTTGTTTTCAATGCCAACGTTTTGGACATTCAAAAACATCATGTCGTGGATCCATTACCTGTCCTGGTTGTGCAGAAGTTGGCCACGACGGCGTTGATTGCAAACTAACACCTAAATGCATCAACTGCAAAGGAGACCATCCTGCTTATTCCCGTTCTTGCCCTAAATGGCTTCTTGAGAAAGAAATACAAGCAATCAAAGCAAAAGAAAACATCTCATATCCAGAAGCTAGGAAACGCATTGACGAACGTACTCCAAGACCTGGAATTACTTTTGCTGCAGCGGTGAAGCAGTGTAAATCAATAAGCACACAAACTGAAAATAAGCCATCTGTACCCAATAGTCCTAAACCTCCTCGTCAGTCACCCTCAAAAATTGAAAATAAAGCTTTTACACTAGAAAACGTAATTATAACAAAACCATTAAATGAACTCGTACCTAAAAGTAAATTAACACCTAAAACCCAAGTTTCAAATAAGCTTTTAGCTAAATCTAAGATAACTAATTTTGCATCCAAACAAAATACGCCTAAACATAAAAAAAAATTTCAGCTGCAAAATTAAAAGAAAAAATAATAAATAAAAGTTTTAATGTCCTGGAGGATTTCGTCGATGATGAATCCTCCAACAAACCTTTGAAATGTAAAGTTTCGAACAAAGATTTTTTAAAAAATCGTCCAACTGCTGAGGACGATTCAATCAAAGGTTATGTCACTCACATCCGAAGAGGATATGTTGACAGATCACTCGGACACTGAAGGCATGTGGGCTAAGACCCAACCTGCATAGTTTCCATCCTTTTCCTCTCCAAATTTTTTACAATGGCGCTTTTATCTTGGAACTGCCATGGCTTCAAATGTCACGTCTCTGATATCAGAGACCTCGTAAATAAATACCATCCTGTTTGTTTTACACTTCAAGAGACCCTTCTTGACAGCAATAAGTCAGCCAAATTAAAATGCTACAGTACTATCAGAAAAGACTACAAAGAAGGGGGCAGGATTTGTGGTGGTGTTGCCCTCTTCACTTCTCATGACTACCCGTCCAGAACTATAAACATTAATACTGGCCTCCAAGCAGTTGCTGTTCAATTACACATACACTCTCTAATAACTGCCTTAACCTCTATATCCCGCCAAACAATATCATCTCCCAGAGCACTCTTAATAATCTTATTACTCAACTCCCAGTCCCTTTTATTATTGTTGGGGACTTGAATGGCCACAGTCCATTGTGGGGTAGCCCCAACCTTAATAAACGGGGTCGCCAAATTGAAAAACTTATATCTGACCATGATCTGTGCATCTACAATACAAATCAACTTACTTACCTACATTCTCCTACAAGAACCTTTCATTCTCTAGATTTAGCTATATCCTGCCCTCAAATTTTTCCGTTTTGGAATTTTACAGTTGATTCCTACCTCTATAATAGCAATCACTTTCCCATTATCCTTACTCACAATAATGTCTCGAATGCCAATCAGCGTGTTCCCCGTTATATTCTAGGTTCCGCTGATTGGGATAAATTCCGTATCCTAGCTAATATTTCTACAGACATGGTCGAAAATAATACCATTGATGAAGCAGTAAATCAGATAACTAAAACAATAATTTCTGCAGCTGACATATCTATTAAGAAATCATCCTGATATCCTGAAAAGCAGACAAAGCCATGGTGGAACTAAGAGTGTAAAAATACTTATAAGGAGAAAAGAAAAGCGTTTTCCATGTTTAAAAGACATCCTAAGACGGAGAATTTTACAAATTATAAGAAATGCAAAAGTATTTTCCGCCGCACTTTAAGACGTAGCCAAAGGGAATCGTGGGTGAACTAACTATATTAGCAGTATCTCTTCCTCAATTTCTAGTAAAGATTTATGGGTAAAAGTTAAGCGCTGTTCTGGCGTTTACCCAAACAACCAAATCCAAATTTTAAATTATAATAATAATCTAATAAATTCTCTTGATGACATAGCCAACACAATACCCTCATCCTTAGCTGATATATCTTCAAGTTCAAATTACTCTTCATCTTTTATAAAATTTAAAAATCTAGCTGAGGATAAACCAATAAAATTTCAAACTTCGCTTAACTTTCCATATAATACTAATTTTTCCATTTTAGAACTAAACAGAGCCCTTCATAAAGTCCATAAATCTTCTGCTGGTCCCGATAATATCTCCTACGAAATGATAAAAAACCTCTCTTCAGTTTCGATGTGCAACCTTCTAAAATTTTACAATAGAATCTGGAGAGAACATAGCTTTCCTTCCTCGTGGAGAGAAGCTATTGTTATCCCTATTCTAAAACCTGATAAAGACCCCACGAACCCTCTCAACTACTGTCCAATAGCTCTGACGAACTGTTTATGCAAAATTCTTGAAAAAATGATAAACGTTCGTCTGATATACTTTCTGGAGGAAAATAACTACCTCCCCAAATTTCAGAGTGGTTTTCGTCGTGGAAGGAGAACGTTAGATAATATTATGGAGTTGGAAACCAGAATCCGGAATGCTTTCGTTAAAAACGAAAGCATTTCGTTTCGGTTTTCTTTGATATAGGAAAGGCATATGACCACACTTGGAGTCATGGGGCTCTACAGAAGCTGTTTGATTTAGAGTTGCGTGGTAATATGCCTATTTTATACAAAACTTTTTAGCCTTAAGAAATTTCAGAGTTAGGGTTGGAAATACTTTATATCGCGCTTTTATTCAAGATGAAGGAAAGCGTATTCAGTGTGACCCTATTTATTATTGTCATCAATGGGATTCTGAACGAAATACCTCCTTCCGTTTATGGAAACTTGTATGTAGACGATCTCCAGATCTCATGTGAAGGAACTGATATGAGGTTTATTAACAGACAACTCTAGACTGCAGTTAACAAAATCAGTAAGTGGGTGAGCGAAAATGGTTTCAGCTTTTCAAGTTCAAAGACACATTGTGTGCATTTTTGCGAAAAAAGAGGTCTGCAACCAGACCCAGAGATCCAGCTGCTTGGAAATAACATCAACATTGTGAATGAGGTGAGTTTTCTCGGCGTCATTTTTGACAAAAAACTAACCTTTGCAACTCGTATCACAAACTTGCGGAAAAATTGCAAAAGGAAGCTCAACATCCTAAAAATCCTTTCTAAGACCTCATGGGGAGCTGATCGCGCTTCCCTAATTAAGATCTATCATGCCATCATCCGCTCAACACTGGACTATGGATGTCCTGTATATGTGTCAGCACGCGTCTCCGTCCTTCAAAAGCTGAATACCATTCACCATTCCGCTCTTAGATTGTGTTCGGGAGCTTTTAGAACATCTCCTGTAGAAAGTCTCTACGTTGACTGCTGTGACGCTCCTCTGGAACTACGTCGACAGATGTTATCTCTTCGGTATTACACACTTATAGGTGAATGTATGCTTTTAAGCCAAACGGTGGTTGAATGGTTCAGTTTTTCTCTTGGGTACCGGAGTTCATGGGTTTGAATCCCACTGCTGGCATGGATGATTGTATCCGCTTTAAGCAGTAGGTTCCGGCCTCATTAGCCCTCATCAGCAAAACAGTAGACCGTATCGCTCCATACCAAACCATGTATGCATTTATATATATAGTTTAAAAAATTTTAATTTAGCATTAATTCAATTGTTTCGGAAGAGTGATGATATAGATTTTAATAAGGCAATATGAACCTTAAAAAAAGTCTTATTCGTATGTACAATTGAATGGTCATTTACTTAATAAACGAGACAAACTTTATGAAATCGCTGAAAATACAAAATACTACGATGGTCAAAAAACTCTTACTATTTTTAAATATTTAAATATTTTCCTTTAATAATAAAAAAATAAATAAATATTTTATTTTGGTTGGTTGGTTGGATGTGGTTTAATGGCACTGAGTCCTCCTGGGACATATTGTGCCAAACAAATAGTTAAATAATATTCTACAATGACATAAAATCAAACAGATATACAAGGATGTCTAAAGATAAAAGGAACAAGCTAAAAATGCAAAAACAGTGCAGAGAGCCAAAAGTAAAAAACAGCTATGAGGTATAAAATTCAGATATGAGGATAAAAACCAATATCTTTTAAAAACACAAAAAGATTCGGATGAGGCAAATTTTTTAAAATATCTTTCATATCAATAGATGATGAGTTAAAATAATGAATCCGATGTTTTTTTAAAACGAGGACAATTGATGAGGACATGTTTTACGGATATAACCTCTTTACAGTGACTGCAAACTGGAGCTGATTCTCAGAGTAAAAGATGGCGATGAGTAAAGCGCGTGTGTCCAATCCGGAGGCGAGTCAAGATAACGTCATGTCTTCTAGATGGTAAGGTGTCCCAATTCTCAATTTTTGGTTTAACGTCACGCAATTTATTATCAGTTTCTTCATCCCAACAATTCTGCCACTTCTTATATAACAGATTTTTTATATATTTTTTAACATCACACAACGGTAAAGACATATCGTAGAAGTGACTAGCAGTTTTTGCCGCTTTATCAGCCTCCTCGTTTCCCTTAACTCCAACATGTGACGGAACCCAGCTAAGTAGAAAGCAAAAACCCACAGATGTAAGATTTTGAATGAGGTCAAGGACATCAAATATTAAAGGGTGGCTGTCGTACCTGGGTGTACATAGAGATTCTAAGACGCTTTTTGAGTCAGAGTAAAAAATATAACTACCTTTTTCACGGTGTGATAACTCTTCCAAGCCTTTTAAAATGGCTAAAAGTTCTGCGGTGTAAATAGAAATTGCAGGATTTAATCTGAAGCTATATACATTGCCCTCAATGACAAAAGCACAGCCCACAAAATTGTCTCGTTTAGAACCGTCAGTAAAAACAGGTGTAAAAGTAGAGAATTTTTGTCTATGTTCATTAAAAATTTGGTAGTAAACAATATCAGGGGTAAACCCTTTGTCATAATTTTTAAAAGGATTAAGAAATGTAAAATTGGAAAAAGTCCAAGGTGGTTTAAAATTGTCAGTTCTTAAAATGCCACAGTTAAACCCAATTTCGTCTAAAGTTTTTTTTATCCTCTGATGAAAAGGAAGGACACAGGAAGGCCTAGCAGAATAAAAACGCATGAGACAGTGATTAAAATTATGGTTTTTTACAGGATGATGTGTGACTGATGAGACTTTAAAATAATAACAAATAGATAAAAATTTCCGTCTAAGACTAAGAAGTTCGTCATATCAGTGAACGTATAAGCTTTTCACAGGAGAGGTTCTGAACGCTCCTGAGCAAAGGCGTAGAGCAGAGTGGTGAACGAAGTTCAGTTTTTCTAGGACAGACTTCCTAGCTAAACCATAAACCACACAACCGTAATCCAGTGTGCAGCGAATAAGTGCACGATATGCTTTCAATAGGGAAAGTCTATCTGCACCCCAAAATGTACTAGAAAGAACTTTTAAAATGTTAAGCGACTTCTCGCATTTTTTACGTAAGTCCATAACATGAGGTAAAAAGGTAAGTTTGCGGTCAAAGGTTACACCCAAAAATTTTACCTGGCTCAAAACATTTATCTGGTTCCCTCCGATATAAATTTCCGGATCTGGTTGGAGACCACGCTTTCGGGTAAAGTCTATGCAAGAGGTTTTAGTGTTGGAAATAGTGAAGCCGTTCTCGTTCGACCAGTTGACTATTTTATTGACTGCTGCTTGTAGTTGCCTAATAATAAAACGCATATCCGCTCCTTCACAACGAATATGAAGGTCATCAACATAAAGATTTCCCTTTACGGATGTGGGAATTACTTTTAAAATGCCATCGATGGCGACATTAAAAAGTGTGACACTGAGGACACTCCCTTGTGGCACGCCCTCTTCTTGAATGTAAACATCTGAAAAAACATTTCCAATCCGGACTTGAAACTGCCGCAGATATAAAAAAATTTTGATAAAAATTGGCAGGTTACCCCTTAAGTCAAAATTGTATAAATTACGCAATATGCCGTACCTCCACGTACGGTCATATGCTTTTTCAATGTCAATAAAAATTGAAACAAGGTGATGATTTTTAACAAAAGCGTTCCGAATTTTGGTCTCTAAATCAATTATATTATCAATTGTGGATCTACCCCGACGAAACCCGCTTTGAAAGACAGACAATATGCCATTACTTTCTAGATAGAAGACCAGACGAGCATTTACCATTTTTTCTAAAATCTTGCACAAGCAGTTAGTGAGAGCTATGGGACGATAGTTTAGTGGATCCTCAGGATCTTTGTTGGGTTTCAAGATGGGAATAATAATGGCCGTTCTCCAGGTGGATGGAAAGGTTTGTTCTTGCCAAATTCTGTTATATAAATGAAGAAGGTTATTTATAGATTCTGGTGAGAGGTTTTTAAGCATGACGTAAGAAATATTGTCAGGGCCGGTAGCTGAATTGTGGGTGTTACGCAAAGCTTCATTTAATTCATATAAGGTAAAATCGCTATTATAAGGTAATCGAGTTTTGGTTTTGAATTTTAAAGGCTTTCTCTCGGCAACTAATTTGGTTCGATTGAAAGGAGACTGGTAACTATTACTTGAACAAATATCGAAAAAGACCGATGCTATTGTATTTGTAATGTCTTTTAAGGAAGATACGGTGCTATTTTTATATTGGAGGATGTTGATTTGGTTATTAGGGAAATGTCCCGAGGCCCGTTTAACTTTATCCCATAATTGCTTACTGCTAATTTTACTAGAAATGCTACTGATGTATTTCCTCCATGAGTCTCTTTGGCTATTTCGTAAGGTTCGCCTAAATACAGCTCTACATTTTTTATAGTTAGAGAGGTTTTCAGAAGTTGGGTACCTTTTAAAGATACTCCAGGCCTTCCTCTGGATTTTATAGGCAGCACGGCAGTCATCGTTCCACCATGGTTTAGTTTGTCTCCGGCAGTGACCAGAAGACATCGGAATGGCATTATCTGCTGCAGCTAAGATTGTTTCCGTCACGTTTTGGACCACCTTTTCAATGGAAGATTCCTCAACCATATCACTTGAGATGACAGCTAAATTCTTGAAACTATCCCAGTTTGCTTTTTTAATTACGTAGCGAGGTATATTAGGATTAGGAGTGGCGCAGATATCAGGAGTTAAAATTATTGGGAAATGATCACTGTTGCGTAAATCGGAATCCACAGAAAACTTGAACAAAGGAAGGAGTTGGGGAGAGCAGATTGCAAGATCAAGGGCATGATAGGTTTTTGAGGGAAAATGGAAATACGTAGCCTGGTTCGTATTGAATATACAAAGATTGTGATCTGAAAGTAATTGTTCAATTTGTTTGCCTCGTCGGTTAACATCAGAGTTGCCCCAGAGAGTGCTATGATCATTTAAGTCACCAATAATTATGAAGGGTTTGGGAAGTTCCTTTATTAGGTTATTGAGATATTTCTGTGGAATAGGACTATTGGGAGGTAAATAAATGCTGCAAACTGTAATTAGTACGTTGGTATGGATTCTGACTGCGACTGCTTGTAGATCGGTTTGAAGGGTTATCTGAGAGGACGGGTAGTCATGCGATACAAAGAGGGCTACACCACCTGATGCCCTGCCACTAGTGACATGATCCTTCCTATAGGTGGTAAAACGACGAATTTTAGCGAATTTGCACTCATCTAGAAAAGTCTCCTGGAGTGCAAAACAAGCAGGGTGGATGTTATTAACTAAATCTCTGATATCGGAGATATGGGTTTTAAAGCCGTGACAATTCCACGAGAAAAGAGCCATTATGGACAAAGAGATATGAGGGAAGAACTGGAACCTAAGGGACGGAGTCTGGAGACTCCGCCTCGGAACTAGCTGACATGTCTTCTTCAGGAGAGACGCATTTTTATAGGCTCATCAACAAACATAACTTCAGACTTATCGTCTTCTAAAAAATCTGCACGTTTCATTTTGGTTTTTATTTAAACTGAAGGAGGTGGTAGTTTCTGACGTAGTGGATGATTTGGTGGTAAGGGTTTTAGCCGATTTTTTATATTTTGTTTATTGCTATTGTTATTGTTATTAATTTTGCAAGAGATATTTGCATCCTTTTTTACAGGAGATTTTTTATTGTTCATTGGAGGTACTTGTTTTGTTGTGATTGTACTGGTGGTCTGATTCATATTTTTTACCTAGATTCTTTGATTTCTTTTTCTATTCTATTGAGTATACAAGATTGAGAAATATCTGTTTGAACAGCTACAGATTTTACGGTTTTCGGATTTAAGGCTGCTGAATAAGAAATACCAGGTTTAGGGGTGCGAGACAATACTAGTTTACGGGCGTCGGGATAGGATATATTATTTTTTATTTTCAAAGTTTGGATTTCTTTCTCCCTCTGCCAAGAAGGGCAAGAGCGGGAGAAAGAAGGATGAGGCCCTTTGCAATTTACACACAACTGTTCCTTTTGGCAATTTTCAGAGTCGTGGCCAACTTCTGCACAGCGGGCGCAGGTAGTGGTCCCACGACAAGATAACTTTGAATGGCCAAACCGTTGGCACTGGAAGCAGCGTAAGGGGTTTGGAATATACGGGCGCACTGGACAACGGAGGTAAGCTGCTGTGATATATGACGGGAGATTTGGGCTATTGAACGTTAATATTATGTGTTTAGTGTTTTGCAAAACGCCACCACGACGAATAGTAATACGTTTTACATGGGTTACTCCTTGGTCTCTCAGATTATCCAGAATTTCATCCTCAGATGAGGTGAATAGATCGGATTCCGATATTACGCCTTTGGAATTATTCAAACTATTGTGTGGTAGTACTATGACTGAGAAAGAACCTAATGTGGTAAGGGATACAAGAGTTTGAGCCTGAGATGAACTAGTAGCTTTTATGAGAAGATCTCCAGAATTAAGTTTCTTAAGAGATTCCACATCACCAACAGCAGATTTTATAATTTTATGGATTACAAAAGGGGATATATTTTTAAAACTGTCATCGGTTAATTTTTTAATAATAAAGAAACGTGCGTTTTTTACTAATTAAATTGACACTTCGTTGCTCTCCAAGAGAGTTATGAGGGGGGGAAAGGAAGACATGATAGAGAAAATAAATTTCGGACCCCGGCGGCACCACCCACCACGGAGCCCAACAAGGGGATGCAGAAACCTGCACCAGTGCTAACCGGGATCTATACGTTCACAGGTACTTCTGAAGCCACTACCACCCTTAACGCAATGACCCAGAAAGTACGCCGCTCACTTAGTCCGAGCCGAAAACCGACCAGCCGATTGATACATGTGGACCAGTATGTACCTCCCGTTTACACGAAGCCGAGGCCAAAGCAACGTGTTTTAAACTCCCCGCCAATATGGAAATTCCATAAAAGATGATTTCCCCCACGGGAAGTCCCCTCAATTACCAGGATCCTCATTTCCGGGGACACGGGTCTCCACGCACGGCAAACACGTGGGCAGTTAACAGTTCGCGAGAGGCTATGTTCAGGACGGAACATAGCATCACGAGAAAAGCCCTCACTTCCAAAGAAGTAACCACAACGAGGGAGAAAAAGAAAGGGGAAAGTAGGAGACAAGAGTAGAGGAAATAGAAAAAAGATAAAAGATCGCTGGGGTACCTCGGGATTGCGACACCCGTGTTTACCTAAAGTAGGTAAACCCCCTGAGGGGTAAAAATTTTAGGTGAAATTCTTTTACTGTAAATCGGTCATAAAACTAGTTAAAAAGTAATCGTAATTTGTATTAAGGATTTTTTAAATGTAACCAAGAATTAAATGACATTTTTGTTTAAATCTATATCTTAAATTCCAGATCAGACAAATATTTCTATCTACTAATTTTTACTAAATGAAACTGTATAAATAATAAAAGTATTTTATAAATGCACTGAATTACAGGCCAAGAACTCTAAACTAAAATAATATCATCGAATATCTTCCATCTATATCTTGTTTTATCTTAACAAGTATTTAAAACGGGTGTAGCGTTCTGATAACCGCATCGAAGAAGCTCCCGCAAATGCAAATTGCATGGATGCAAATTTCCCTCGATGCTGCGCGCGCGAGCATGTTCCCGTATATAAAGTGAGCGGCACAGTTCAGTCGAAGGGGGAAATCACTCTCGGCTTTGGAATCATCGGGCTTCAATCTGTGAAACAATCGGTCTGTTAATCACTTGCAAGCCGCAATCTGTTATCAACCCACTGATGTCTTATACTTTACCTTTTTTACTATTTTCTTTCTTTTAATAAACGTTTTGATCAAAAGCTCATGTTGAAGATTAGTTTGTTTCGCTTCAATATTTTCTCCTACAATTGGTGACCTAAGGACTTTAAAGAAATCAGAAGACAGTGTTCAAGGTATTGGGTACGTAAACTTATTTTGATTCATTTCTCTGTTCTCTGCCATAGTCCTCAGTATTGTTTATTTTATTGTGCAATGGCTGTTGCAAGTGAGGTAATGCATGTCGCAATTAAATTGCCTCCTGTGTGGCGCGACAACATAGAGTTATGGTTTGTGAATATTGAATCCCAGTTTGCGCTTTCAAACATAAAGGCAAGTGACACTAAATTTCATTACGCTGTTTCTGCATTAGACAGTGAACTTTCCTCGTATGTGGCAGATATAATAAAATCTCCCCCAGCTGAAGATAGTTATGAAAAGCTTAAAAAACGCCTCGTTACTCAGTTTACTGATTCCGAAAGCTCTCGTATCAGAACTTTGTTGTCTGATATGTCTTTAGGCGATTTAAAGCCGTCTCAGCTTCTTCACAGAATGACCCAACTTTCTGATAATAAAATAACAGATGATGTGTTGAAAATGCTCTGGCTTCAGCGTTTGCCGCCGAATATACAACAGATTTTATCAGTTAGTTCAGAAAAAAAGGGAGGGCTTGGCTCAAATAGCCGACAAAATTTCTGAGGTTACTAGCTTTCACCCGACCGTTTTAGTATCACTATGTGGCCTTCGATTCCTTCTCGCCGGAAAGATGTGATTGTAACTCGACTCCGAATAGGACATACTTGTCTCACTCACCGTCATTTACTCGTAGGTGAACCTGCCCCCACTTGCCTTCACTGCAAGGTTGCTGTCACCGTGAAGCACATTCTTTTAGACTGTCCTGTTTATAACAATGTTAGACTTTTATACTTTCATTCACACAAAATTCCATTACCCGCCTTACTTAATGCTACCCCTCATCAAAACCTTTTTCGGTTTTTGCAGCATATCGGCTTTTATCAACTTATTTAATTCGTCACTCCTTTTTATTTGCCATTTTTATATTCAGCTTCTCTTTACCCATGTTTATCGTTTAGTTTTGGTTGGTTGGTTGGATGAGGTTTAATGGCGCAAGGTCCAATAAGGACAAGATGCGCCAGACAAAAGGTAAAAAAACAACAACAAATTAGAACAAACAGCAATAGATTAAAAGTATATACGAAAAGAACACAAATGATACGGACCAGAGTAAAAATTTCCAAACATTAAAAACAGAACATGATATATGAAATGAGAAAAAAGTGATGAAAATAAGCCATTATAAAGAAGAATAAAAACCAATGCGCTTGAGAAAGTCAAAAAGGTCAGGATGAGGGGATTCACCCAAAAGGTCATTTAAACTTAAATTTTTAGTACCAAAATACATTAAATAAAAACGAGTAAAACGGGTGCAAGAGGTTAAAAAATGATGAACGGTGAGAAGACAATGGCAGCTAGGACAACGAGGAGGAGGTTCCCCCAAAAGCAAATGAGAATGCGTGAGTCTGGTGTGCCCGATACGTAGTCTAGTCAAAATGACATCACGTTTACGACTAGGAATCAAAGCCCAAGGCGTGATATTTGGTTTGATACCATGGAGTTTATTTAGCGTTTCTTTTCCCCAGTCATCAATCCAGTTATTTCGGACTATAAGGTAAGTTGCATTTTTTATATCGGTGTAAGAGAGTGAGCCATTATAATGATCATTAGCACTCCTAGCAACCACGTCAGCCTTTTCATTCCCCGCAATACCTACATGACTGGGCACCCAACAGAAGAGAATATGGAAACCGCGACGGATGAGCTGCTGATATAGATTAAGAGTCATATAAATAAAGCTGTTTAATATGATACCCGAACTGAGATTATACAATACGCTCAAAGAGTCTGTATATATCACAAAGTTTTTTCCTGTTGCTATTGGATATGAAATTAAGTGCCTCATATACGGCAATAATGTTCGGTAGTAAAAATTGAGCAGAAAGAAGGAAGGCGGTAACTTCGAGCAGTAGAGTCACACACAACTCCAAGACCAACGTAGTTATCAGACTTAGATCCATCCGTGTAGATCTCGTTATAACTCGTGTAGCTATCTCTATGATTGTGAAAGAGTTGCTTATATATATGAGCATCTGTTACATTTTTAGTGAAGCCTTTAAAAGGATTCATATACGAGACTTTAAGCTCCTTCCAGGGTGGTATTTTAAAATAGGGTTTAGGCAACACTTCCTTGTCCTTAAGCAATGAATTTTCTAAAATCCTCCGCATACGCAGACCGAAAGGTGGAATGAAAAATGGGCGATTAGAATAAAAATGATCATAATGACGGTTTAAAAGTATGTTTTTAAGAGGGTGAGAAGGATGAGATAAAATGCGATAAAAAGTATTCAATGAAAAATGAGAACGGATATGATTCAATGATGGTTCGTAGCAG
>JAGEOH010000102.1:0-2500 GCA_032207245.1 Pardosa pseudoannulata
AGTCGTCTTTCTTGAAACGACGTCATTTTATTGGATGACATAAATTATGAAAACAAAATTATAAAAAAAATTTCTCAAACGTTTTTAAAAATGTTTTCAAAATAACTCTGTGTCCATTATTTACAATTATTCCATAAAATTTGTCCCTTTGACATTATATAGTTGTACATTAATAAAACAAATACTTAAAAATAATACTATAAAAATTTATTTCAATCTATATTACAACCATGTTTAATACATTAATAATACTTTATATTTATTTTACACAATTTTTGATATATTTTTCACGATTTTTGATACATTTTTTCAGGATACATTTTTCAGAATTTTCAATAATTTTTGATAGGATTTTAATCATTTGAATGTGGGGTGGTATATTTTGGTACTATCTTACTAAAAAATGATAGACTGAAATGATGATTACAAAATCTCTTATCTGAAAAGTACTCTTATCAAGTATATTGATTAAACTGTATAGGTCTATAAAATTGTCCATAAATTTGTTTATACAATTATTATAAAATTTCTAATAGGAATAATCCCTTTTTTTGATACCAGACTATATATCATAAAATGTCTCCTAGATTATTTTAAACATTTGTAAACATGTATGGTTACTCTAGAAAATTGTCAACTTTGAGTCTCAAATAAATAATGGGATAAAATTTATAAATATATAATAAAGAAGAATCTTTTGTAAAACTTTTTTCCTACTTTGAGTCTCAAATAAATAATGGGATATAATTTATAAATATATAATAAAGAAGAATCTTTTGTAAAACTTTTTCCTACTTTGAGTCTCAAATAAATAATGGGATAAAATTTATAAATATATAATAAAGAAGAATCTTTTGTAAAACTTTTTTCCTACTTTGAGTCTCAAATAAATAATGGGATATAATTTATAAATATATAATAAAGAAGAATCTGGTAAAGAAATATTTTTAAAGGTACAAGAATTATATTTGAAAAAATATTTTCACAAAGAAAATGAAATGATATGATAAATTGGAAAAAGTAAAATTTACATTTGAAAAAAATATTTTCACAAAGAAAATGAAATGATATGATAAATTGGAAAAAGTAAATTTTATATTTGAAAACAATATTTTGAAACTCTGAAAAAAATATTTTCAGAAAATGAAATGATAAATTGGAAAAAGTAAAATTTATATCTGGAAAAAATATTTCGAAACTCTCAAAAAAAAAAAAAAAAAAAAAAAAAAAAAAAAAAAAAAAAAAAAAAAAAAAAATTTTTTTTTTTTTTTTTTTTTTTTTTTTTTTTTTTTTTTTTTTTTTTTTTTTTTTTTTTTTTTTTTTTTTTTTGAGAGTTTTGAAATATTTTTTCAGATATAAATTTTACTTTTTCCAATTTATCATTTCATTTTCTGAAAATATTTTTTTCAGAGTTTCAAAATATTGTTTTCAAAAATAAAATTTACTTTTTCCAATTTATCATTTCATTTTTAATAATGAATGAAAATTATTTTTTTGAGAGTTTGAAAATATTTTTTTTTAAATTTTCAAGACTATAAATTTGATTACCTTTACAAATATATATATCATTTAAGTATCTCATTATTATTTTTCAAACTATAACCGTTTAAATTATGAACATAAAATGGCTTTAAATCGCGATAACTCTTAAACAAATAGGTTTACAAATTTGGTTCTTGATTCTATCAATTAAATTTAATTTTCTGAATCGATAGATATATGATTCGACCTATTTCGGCCATAAACTCAAATTTTTCCCGTTTTTTCCCATTTTTATTGTGGTCATAGAAATGCTCAAATTTGATGTCATTCGATTCGTCTCATTAAGTTCTTTACAAATATATATATCATTTAAGTATCTCATTATTATTTTTCAAACTATAACCGTTTAAATTATGAACATAAAATGGCTTTAAATCGTGATAACTCTTAAACAAATAGGTTTACAAATTTGGTTCTTGATTCTATCAATTAAATTTAATTTTCTGAATCGATAGATATATGATTCGACCTATTTCGGCCATAAACTCAAATTTTTCCCGTTTTTTCCCATTTTTATTGTGGTCATAGAAATGCTCAAATTTGATGTCATTCGATTCGTCTCATTAAGTTCTTTACAAATATATATATCATTTAAGTATCTCATTATTATTTTTCAAACTATAACCGTTTAAATTATGAACATAAAATGGCTTTAAATCGCGATAACTCTTATACAAATAGGTTTACAAATTTGGTTCTTGATTCTATCAATTAAGTTTAATTTTCTGAATCGATAGATATATGATTCGACTTATTTCGGCCATAAACTCAAATTTTTCCCGTTTTTTCCCATTTTTAATATGGTCATAGATTGGTTCAAATTTGATGTCATTCGATTCGTCTCATTAAGTTCTTTACAAATATATATATCATTTAAGTATCTCATTATTATTTTTCAAACTATAACCGTTTAAATTATGAACATAAAATGGCTTTAAATCGCGATAACTCTTAAACA
>JAGEOH010000102.1:7500-15000 GCA_032207245.1 Pardosa pseudoannulata
AACCTTATATAGAATTTGTTACTTATCAATTGTCTAATAATAATACATCATGTTCTATAGGAAAATATTAAAGGGATTCTAGCATATTTTAAAAATTAAATCTAGTGTAACGGGTTTAATATTATACATGTCATATAGAATATTCTACGTAATTATAAAAAACCCCATGTCGATAGGCCAATTAGAAATCGAGTTATTAAAATTAATATAGCTTTTAATATTGGATATTTTATATACACTTATACAGATATAGAATAAATATATAGAAATATAAATACATAGAAATATGTACATACATACATACTAAACGTATATACATACATATAAATGCCATACGACTTAAATTTATAGTTGGTGGTCATGGGTTCGAGTCCCACTGTGGCATGGATTTTCGTAAACGTTAGAAATCAACTTTAAGCATTAAATTCTAGTAACATTCGACTTGATGATGCAAAAACTAACCTTTTATATAGAATTTTTACTTATCAATTGTCTAATAATACATCATGTTCTATAGGAAAATATTAAAGGGGATTCTAGCATTATTTTAAAAATTAAATCTAGTGTAACGGGTTTAATATTATACAAAATGTCATATAGAATATTCTACGTAATTTATAAAAAAACCCCATGTCGATAGGTCAATTAGAAATCGAGTTATTAAAATTAATATAGCTCTAATAAGATTATATTATACACCATTATATATACATACATATAAAATATACGAAAAATTTATAGTTATTATATAGAAAATAATTATATACATTGTTAAATATAGATACATAAAACATACTATATATATATATATATTATACAATAGAATATTAAATACATCATACATACATACTAACATATATACATACATATAAGAACGACTAAAAATTATAGTTGGTGGTCATGGGTTCGAGTCCCACTGTGGCATGGATTTTCATAAACGTTAGAAATCAACTTAAGCATTAAATTCTAGTAACATTCGACTTGATGATGCAAAAACTAACCTTATATATAGAATTTTTACTTATCAAATTGTCTAATAATACATCATGTTCTATAGGAAAATATTAAAGGGATTCTAGCATATTTTAAAAATTAAACCTAGTCTACGGGTTTAATATTATACAATTCATATAGAATATTCTAAGTAATTTATAAAAAACCCCATGTCGATAGGCCAATTAGAAATCGAGTTATTAAAATTAATATAGCTTTAATATTGGATATTTATATACACTTATACAGATATAGAATAAATATATAGAAATATAAATACATAGAAAATATGTACATACATACATACTAAACGTATATACATACATATAAATGCCATACGACTTAAATTTATAGTTGGTGGTCATGGGTTCGAGTCCCACTGTGGCATGGATTTTCGTAAACGTTAGAAAATCAACTTTAAGCATTAAATTCTAGTACCATTCGACTTGATGATGCAAAAACTAAACCTTATATATAGAATTTTTTACTTATCAATTGTCTAATAATACATCATGTTCTATAGGAAAATATTAAAGGGATTCTAGCATATTTTAAAAATTAAACCTAGTGACGGGTTTAATATTATACATGTCATATAGAATATTTCTAAGTAATTTATAAAAAAAAAACCCATGTCGATAGGCCAATTAGAAATCGAGTTATTAAAATTAATATAGCTTTAATATTGGATATTTATATACACTTATACAGATATAGAATAAATATATAGAAATATAAATACATACAAATATGTACATACATACATACTAATATATATACATAGATATAAATGCCATACGACTGAAATTTATAGTTGGTGGTCATGGGTTCGAGTCCCACTATGGCATGGATTTTCATAAACGTTAGAAATGAACTTTAAGCATTAAATTCTACTACCATTCGACTTGATGATGCAAAAACTAACCTTATACAGAGAATTTTTTACTTATCAATTGTCTAATAATACATCATGTTCTATAGGAAAATATTAAAGGGATTCTAGCATATTTTAAAAATTAAACCTAGTCTACGGGTTTAATATTATACATGTCATATAGAATATTCTACGTAATTTATAAAAAACCCCATGTCGATAGGCCAATTAGAAATCGAGTTATTAAAATTAATATAGCTCTAATATTGGATATTTATATACACTTATACAGATATAGAATAAATATATAGAAATATAAATACATAGAAATATGTACATACATACATACTAACATATACATACATATAAATGCCATACGACTAAAATTTATAGTTGGTGGTCATGGGGTTCGAGTCCCACTGTGGCATGGATTTTCATAAACGTTAGAAATCAACTTTAAGCATTAAATTCTACTAACCATTCGACTTGATGATGCAAAAACTAACCTTATATATAGGATTTTTACTTATCAATTGTCTAATAATACATCATGTTCATAGGAAAATATTTAAAGGGATTCTAGCATATTTTAAAAATTAAATCTAGTGTACGGGTTTAATATTATACATGTCATATAGAATATTCTACGTAATTTATAAAAAAACCCCATGTCGATAGGCCAATTAGAAATCGAGTTATTAAAATTAATATAGCTCTAATATTGGATATTTATATACACTTATACAAATATAGAATAAATATATAGAAATATAAATACATAGAAAATATGTACATACATACATACTAACGTATATACATACATATAAATGCCATACGACTTAAAATTTATAGATTGGTGGTCATGGGTTCGAGTCCCACTGTGGCATGGATTTTCATAAACGTTTAGAAATCAACTTTAAGCATTAAATTCTACTACCATTCGACTTGATGATGCAAAAACTAACCTTATATATAGAATTTTTACTTATCAATTGTCTAATAATACATCATGTTTTCTATAGGAAAATATTAAAGGGATTCTAGCATATTTTAAAAATTAAACCTAGTCTACGGGTTTAATATTATACATGTCATATAGAATATTCTACGTTAATTTATAAAAAAAACCCCATGTCGATAGGCCAATTAGAAATCGAGTTATTAAAATTAATATAGCTAATATTGGATATTTATATACACTTATACAGATATAGAATAAATATATAGAAATATAAATACATAGAAATATGTACATACATACATACTAACGTATATACATACATATAAATGCCATACGACTAAAATTTATAGTTGGTGGTCATGGGGTTCGAGTCCCACTGTGGCATGGATTTTCGTAAACGTTAGAAATCAACTTTAAGCATTAAATTCTAGTAACATTCGACTTGATGATGCAAAAAACTAAACCTTATATATAGAATTTTTACTTATCAATTGTCTAATAATACATCATGTTCTATAGGAAAATATTAAAGGATTCTAGCATATTTTAAAAATTAAACCTAGTGAACGGGTTTAATATTATACATGTCATATAGAATATTCTAAGTAATTTATAAAAAACCCCATGTCGATAGGCCAATTAGAAATCGAGTTATTAAAATTAATATAGCTCTAATATTGGATATTTATATACACTTATACAAATATAGAATAAATATATAGAAATATAAATACATACAAATATGTACATACATACATACTAACATATATACATACATATAAATGCCATACGACTTAAAATTTATAGTTGGTGGTCATGGGTTCGAATCCCATTGTGGCATGGATTTTCGTAAAACGTTAGAAATCAACTTTAAGCATTAAATTCTACTACCATTCGACTTGATGATGCAAAAACTAACCTTATATATAGAATTTTTACTTATCAATTGTCTAATAATACATCATGTTCTATAGGAAAATATTAAAGGGATTCTAGCATATTTTAAAAATTAAACCTAGTCTACGGGTTTAATATTATACATGTCATATAGAATATTCTACGTAATTTATAAAAAACCCCATGTCGATAGGCCAATTAGAAATCGAGTTATTAAAATTAATATAGCTTTAATATTGGATATTTATATACACTTATACAGATATAGAATAAATATATAGAAATATAAATACATACAAATATGTACATACATACATACTAACATATATACATACATATAAATGCCATACGACTTAAATTTATAGTTGGTGGTCATGGGTTCGAGTCCCACTGTGGCATGGATTTTCGTAAACGTTAGAAATCAACTTTAAGCATTAAATTCTACTACCATTCGACTTGATGATGCAAAAACTAACCTTATATATAGAATTTTTACTTATCAATTGTCTAATAATACATCATGTTCTATAGGAAAATATTAAAGGGATTCTAGCATATTTTAAAAATTAAATCTAGTGTACGGGTTTAATATTATACATGTCATATAGAATATTCTACGTAATTTATAAAAAACCCCATGTCGATAGGCCAATTAGAAATCGAGTTATTAAAATTAATATAGCTCTAATATTGGATATTTATATACACTTATACAGATATAGAATAAATATATAGAAATATAAATACATACAAATAAGTACATACATACATACTAACATATATACATACATATAAAATGCCATACGACTAAAAATTTATAGTTGGTGGTCATGGGTTCGAGTCCCACTATGGCATGGATTTTCATAAACGTTAGAAATGAACTTTAAGCATTAAATTCTAGTACCATTCGACTTGATGATGCAAAAACTAACCTTATATATAGAATTTTTACTTATCAATTGTCTAATAATACATCATGTTCTATAAGGAAAATATTAAAGGGATTCTAGCATATTTTAAAAAAATTAAATCTAGTGTACGGGTTTAATATTGTATACATGGTCATATAGAATATTCTACGTAATTTATAAAAAAACCCCATGTCGATAGGCCAATTAGAAATCGAGTTATTAAAATTAATATAGCTCTAATATTGGATATTTATATACACTTATACAGATATAGAATCAATATATAGAAATAAAATACATAGAAATATGTACATACATACATACTAAACATATATACATACATATAAATGCCATACGACTAAAATTTATAGTTGGTGGTCATGGGTTCGAGTCCCACTGTGGCATGGATTTTCATAAACGTTAGAAATCAACTTTAAGCATTAAATTCTAGTAACCATTCGACTTGATGATGCAAAAAACTAACCTTATATATAGAATTTTTACTTATCAATTGTCTAATAATACATCATGTTCTATAGGAAAATATTAAAGGGATTCTAGCATATTTTAAAAAATTAAATCTAGTGTACGGGTTTAATATTATACATGTCATATAGAATATTCTACGTAATTTATAAAAAACCCCATGTCGATAGGCCAATTAGAAATCGAGTTATTAAAATTAATATAGCTCTAATATTGGATATTTATATACACTTATACAGATATAGAATAAATATATAGAAATATAAATACATAGAAATATGTACATACATACATACTAACATATATACATACATATAAATGCCATACGACTTAAATTTATAGTTGGTGGTCATGGGTTCGAGTCCCACTGTGGCATGGATTTTCGTAAACGTTAGAAATCAACTTTAAGCATTAAATTCTAGTAACATTCGACTTGATGATGCAAAAACTAACCTTATATATAGAATTTTTACTTATCAATTGTCTAATAATACATCATGTTCTATAGGAAAATATTAAAGGGATTCTAGCATATTTTAAAAATTAAACCTAGTGAACGGGTTTAATATTATACATGTCATATAGAATATTCTAAGTAATTTATAAAAAACCCCATGTCGATAGGCCAATTAGAAATCGAGTTATTAAAATTAATATAGCTCTAATATTGGATATTTATATACACTTATACAAATATAGAATAAATATATAGAAATATAAATACATACAAATATGTACATACATACATACTAACATATATACATACATATAAATGCCATACGACTTAAATTTATAGTTGGTGGTCATGGGTTCGAGTCCCACTGTGGCATGGATTTTCGTAAACGTTAGAAATCAACTTTAAGCATTAAATTCTAGTAACATTCGACTTGATGATGCAAAAACTAACCTTATACAGAGAATTTTTACTTATCAATTGTCTAATAATACATCATGTTCTATAGGAAAATATTAAAGGGATTCTAGCATATTTTAAAAATTAAATCTAGTGTACGGGTTTAATATTATACATGTCATATAGAATATTCTACGTAATTTATAAAAAACCCCATGTCGATAGGCCAATTAGAAATCGAGTTATTAAAATTAATATAGCTTTAATATTGGATATTTATATACACTTATACAGATATAGAATAAATATATAGAAATATAAATACATAGAAATATGTACATACATACATACTAACATATATACATACATATAAATGCCATACGACTTAAATTTATAGTTGGTGGTCATGGGTTCGAGTCCCACTGTGGCATGGATTTTCGTAAACGTTAGAAATCAACTTTAAGCATTAAATTCTAGTAACATTCGACTTGATGATGCAAAAACTAACCTTATATATAGAATTTTTACTTATCAATTGTCTAATAATACATCATGTTCTATAGGAAAATATTAAAGGGATTCTAGCATATTTTAAAAATTAAATCTAGTGTACGGGTTTAATATTATACATGTCATATAGAATATTCTAAGTAATTTATAAAAAACCCCATGTCGATAGGCCAATTAGAAATCGAGTTATTAAAATTAATATAGCTTTAATATTGGATATTTATATACACTTATACAGATATAGAATAAATATATAGAAATATAAATACATACAAATATGTACATACATACATACTAACATATATACATACATATAAATGCCATACGACTTAAATTTATAGTTGGTGGTCATGGGTTCGAGTCCCACTGTGGCATGGATTTTCGTAAACGTTAGAAATCAACTTTAAGCATTAAATTCTAGTAACATTCGACTTGATGATGCAAAAACTAACCTTATATATAGAGAATTTTTACTTATCAATTGTCTAATAATAATCATTCTATAGGAAAATATTAAAGGGATTCTAGCATATTTTAAAAATTAAACCTAGTCTACGGGTTTAATATTATACATGTCATATAGAATATTCTAAGTAATTTATAAAAAACCCCATGTCGATAGGCCAATTAGAAATCGAGTTATTAAAATTAATATAGCTTTAATATTGGATAATTTATATACACTTATACAGATATAGAATAAATATATAGAAATATAAATACATAAATATGTACATACATACATACTAACATATATACATACATATAAATGCCATACGACTAAAATTTATATATAGTCCCACTGTGGCATGGATTTTCGTAAACGTTAGAAATCAACTTTAAGCATTATCTAGTAACATTCGACTTGATGATGCAAAAACTAACCTTATATGAGAATTTTTATTCGAAAATTTCTAGTAATACATACTATAGGAAAATATTAAAGGGATTCTAGCATATTTTAAAAATCGAACCTAGTCTACAGGGTTAATATTATACAATTCATATAGAATAT